>CAWUFW010002703.1:1800000-2087355 GCA_963921515.1 Calotriton arnoldi | reverse complement strand
CACATGAGTAGGGGTAGTGGTAGGCATCCATCCCCCTATGAGTGGGGATGGTAGTAGTGACAGGCATCCAGGCCCCCCTGAGTAGGGGTGGTGGTAGTGGTAAGCATCCATCCTCCCATGAGTGGGGATGGTAGTAGTGGTAGGCATCCAGCCCCCTATGAGTGGGGATGGTAGTAGTGACAGGCATCCAGGCCCCCTGAGTAGGGGTGGTGGTAGTGGTGGGCATCCATCCCCCATGAGTGGGGATGGTAGTAGTGGTAGGCATCCAGCCCCCTATGAGTGGGGATGGTAGTAGTGACAGGCATCTAGGCCCCCTGAGTAGGGGTGGTGGTAGTGGTGGGCATCCATCCCCCCATGAGTGGGGATGGTAGTAGTGGTAGGCATCCAGCCCCCTATGAGTGGGGATGGTAGTAGTGACAGGCATGCAGGCCCCCCTGAGTAGGGGTGGTGGTAGTGGTAGGCATCCATACCCCCATGAGTGGGGATGGTAGTAGTGGTAGGCATCCAGCCCTCTATGAGTGGGGATGGTAGTAGTGACAGGCATCCAGGCCCCCTGAGTAGGGGTGGTGGTAGTGGTAGGCATCCATCCCCCTATGAGTGGGGATGGTAGTAGTGACAGGCATCCAGCCCCCCTGAGTAGGGGTGGTGGTAGTGGTGGGCATCCAACCCCCCATGAGTGGGGATGGTAGTAGTGGTAGGCATCCAGCCCCCTATGAGTGGGGATGGGGGATGGTAGTAGTGACAGGCATCCAGGCCCCCCTAAGTAGGGGTGGTGGTAGTGGTAGGCATCCATCCCCCCATGAGTGGGGATGGTAGTAGTGGTAGGCATCCAGCCCCCTATGAGTGGGGATGGTAGTAGTGACAGGCATCCAGGCCCCCCTGAGTAGGGGTGGTGGTAGTGGTAGGCATCCAGGCCCCTAAGGGTGGGGATGGTAGTAGTGAGGCATCCATGCCCCCCTGAGTAGGGGTGGTGGTAGTGGTGGGCATCCATCCCCCCATGAGTGTGGATGGTAGTAGTGGTAGGCATCCATCCCCCTATGAGTGGGGATGGTAGTAGTGGTAGGCATCCAGCCCCCTGAGTAGTGATGGTGGTAGTGGTAGGCATCCATACCCCTAAGGGTGGGGATGGTAGTAGTGACAGGCATCCAGGCCCCCTGAGTAGGGGTGGTGGTAGTGGTGGGCATCCATCCCCCATGAGTGGGGATGGTAGTAGTGGTAGGCATCCAGCCCCCTATGAGTGGGGATGGTAGTAGTGACAGGCATCCAGGCCCCCCTGAGTAGGGGGGGTGGTAGTGGTGGGCATCCATCCCCCCATGAGTGTGGATGGTAGTAGTGGTAGGCATCCATCCCCCTATGAGTGGGGATGGTAGTAGTGGTTGCCATCCAGCCCCCCCTGAGTAGTGATGGTGGTAGTGGTAGGCATCCATACCCCTAAGGGTGGGGATGGTAGTAGTGACAGGCATCCATGCCCCCCTGAGTAGGGGTGGTGGTAGTGGTAGGTATCCATCCCCCCATGAGTGGGGATGGTAGTAGTGGTAGGCATCCAGCCCCCTATGAGTGGGGATGGTAGTAGTGACAGACGTCCAGGCCCCCCTGACTAGGGGGGGTGGTAGTGGTGGGCATCCATCCCCCCATGAGTGTGGATGGTAGTAGTGGTAGGCATCCATCCCCCTATGAGTGGGGATGGTAGTAGTGGTAGGCATCCAGCCCCTCCTGAGTAGTGATGGTGGTAGTGGTAGGCATCCATACCCCTAAGGGTGGGGATGGTAGTAGTGACAGGCATCCATGCCCCGAGTAGGGGTGGTGGTAGTGGTAGGCATCCATCCCCCCATGAGTGGGGATGGTAGTAGTGGTAGGCATCCAGCCCCCTATGAGTGGGGATGGTAGTAGTGACAGGCATCCAGGCCCCCCTGAGTAGGGTTGGTGGTAGTGGTAGGCATCCATCCCCCCCATGAGTGGGGATGGTAGTAGTGGGTAGGCATCCAGCCCCCTATGAGTGGGGATGGTAGTAGTGACAGGCATCCAGGCCCCCTGATTAGGGGGTGGTAGTGGTGGGCATCCATCCCCCATGAGTGTGGATGGTAGTAGTGGTAGGCATCCATCCCCTATGAGTGGGGATGGTAGTAGTGGTAGGCATCCAGCCCCCCTGAGTAGTGATGGTGGTAGTGGTAGGCATCCATACCCCTAAGGGTGGGGATGGTAGTAGTGACAGGCATCCATGCCCCCCTGAGTAGGGGTGGTGGTAGTGGTAGGCATCCATCCCACCATGAGTGGGGATGGTAGTAGTGGTAGGCATCCAGCCCCCTATGAGTGGGGATGGTAGTAGTGACAGGCATCCAGGCCCCCCTGAGTAGGGGGGGGGTGGTAGTGGTGGGCATCCATCCCCCCATGAGTGTGGATGGTATTAGTGGTAGGCATCCATCCCCCTATGAGTGGGGATGGTAGTAGTGGTAGGCATCCAGCCCCCCGAGTAGTGATGGTGGTAGTGGTAGGCATCCATACTTCTAAGGGTGGGGATGGTAGTAGTGACAGGCATCCATGCCCCCCTGAGTAGGGGTGGTGGTAGTGGTAGGCATCCATCCCCCTATGAGTGGGGATGGTAGTAGTGGTAGGCATCCAGCCCCCCCTGAGTAGTGATGGTGGTAGTGGTAGGCATCCATACCCCTAAGGGTGGGGATGGTAGTAGTGACAGGCATCCATGCCCCCCTGAGTAGGGGTGGTAGTAGTGGTAGGCATCCATCCCCCATGAGTGGGGATGGTAGTAGTGGTAGGCATCCAGCCCCCTATGAGTGGGGATGGTAGTAGTGACAGGCATCCAGGCCCCCTGAGTAGGGGGTGGTAGTGGTGGGCATCCATCCCCCATGAGTGTGGATGGTAGCAGTGGTAGGCATCCATCCCCCTATGAGTGGGGATGGTAGTAGTGGTAGGCATCCAGCCCCCCCTGAGTAGTGATGGTGGTAGTGGTAGGCATCCATACCCCTAAGGGTGGGGATGGTAGTAGTGGTAGGCATCCATCCCCCTATGAGTGGGGATGGTAGTAGTGACAGGCATCCAGGCCCCCCTGTGTAGGGGTGGTGGTAGGGTGGTGTTGGTGGTAGGCATCCATCCCCCTATGGGTGTGTATGGCATTGGTGTTGGCCATCCCACCCCTATGGTTCTGCTGTTGCTAGTGTACGTCATTTGTGCATCCCTATGTGTGTGTGACATATTTCGTGTACGTGTCGTTTGTTTGTATTGTTGTTGTTTGACTTACCGTCTGCGCCGTACGCGTCCGTGCCGGTCCCGGTAATAGATGTAGAGTATAGGTAGGACCTGCGCAATGGGATTCATGCTTGGATCGTCTCGTTCGTGTTTCTCGTGTCTTCGAGTCGTACTCGTAGCAGGCTTGTTCGTCTCGTAGCCGTGAATCGTCTTGTGGCGCGAAACGGAGCTTATGTGCGGCTCGCCCGGATGCTCAAACGTGCCGGACGTAGCGACGGGTTCGGCGCGTACGGATTGCGCATCGTACTCGTCCGGCCGGAAGGTGCTGTGTATTTTCTTCCGTGCGGCTCGATTCGGCGTTCACGGATCCGGCTCGGGCGGGGAACAGGAGCTGGATTGGGTGAGTACGGCTCGCTCGGAGAATGAGTTGTTATACGCATCGTACTTGTTCGTCCGGACGAGTGTACGAATCGGTCGGGAAACACGGATTCGGCTGGTATTTTTCCTGACGAATACTGTTAGGTGCCCTACCGGCCGAGATCGGAATCGACCCCATACCCTTCCCTAAATGCCCTCAAAAGATGAGCTCATCATAAAGACCTCAATAGAAGATCTCTTCCCAAAGCTCCTAATGGATGAGCTTACTCTAATGTACCCAATAGATGATCTCTTTTTTTTTTTTTTTTTTTTTAAAGTCTTTATTGTAGACATCCAACACATACAATCCTTTATGCACCAGGTTTATCCAAACAATATTTCCAAAACATATGTGGAAGATGTCTAATATATATCTTAATACCCAGCACCCCCTATCCTACCCCTACCTCCCCCACCCAAACCCAGATGGAGCCCATGGTGGTAACATAACATAAATTGAGCTATAACACAACCATAATGTACATTTCTTGGTAAAACCCTTAATATAGTTACAACCTAAATAATACCAACAGTCTAAACATCCTATGCTAATCCCTTAACTTATATCAACACAAATCAGATCAAGTCCTGACCTCATTCGTCCAATTCGTTATTGGAAGCCAAATTGCAAGCCCCTCCTTTTAGCATTAAGCCCCCTTCGTCTATACACCTCTTTCTCCCACCGATATGTGGCCAGAAATTTCCCCAGCCAGCAATAAACTGAGGGGGGTCCTTGTCCAGCCACCCGCTGGCCAAGGAAAGCCTAAACACTGCCATAGCTATAAATAACAGAGCTCTATTTGGTTCCGGCATGGCTTGATTACTGACCCCCAACAAAATTACCTGCGGTGAAAGTTCCACCTCAAACCCCAGCATACCTCTTAGGTATTTGCCCACCTCAGTAATTACAGGTACAAGTCGAGGGCAGGTTGCAAACATGTGTACACTATCAGCAGCATAACAGTGACATCGAGAGCAAAAAGAGCCACGCGAGCCTCCCCATTTTGCTATGCGGGCTGGAGTAATGTACAAATTAAGCCAAGTTTTGAAACACTGCACTTGTAAGTTTGCCGAGAAGCATGCCGTTTGACTTAACAAAAGAGAGTCCTCACATACTTCTGTCCCTGCTTGCAACAGATTCTTCCAGCGATTAGTATGTTTAATAAAGTCATCACTCATTAAATTACTAAGCATTTTGCAGAGGGAGAAAGTGTTAAAGATGTCCCTAATATTGCTTCAAGTAAGGGGATTTTCTGACAACTGGATATTTTTTTAGAAACAAAATCCCTAATTTGTAAATATTTAAAAAAATACTTATTACCTAACCCAAATTTGCTCTTGATTGCATCAAAAGAAAGGATATTATCATCCTCCATCAGATCTCCAATAAACCTTACTCCTTTATTCATCCAAACTTTCATATAGCCATCTAGTAGAATTTCGGGTAATAGGTTATTGTCTGCCAGAGGAGAGTATCTGTGTATCCTACCTAGTTTAAGTTTCTTCCTGATGGACGTCCATACTTTAAATGATCCCAATAAAACCTTAAATTTTACTCTTTTAAAATAAGCAAAATCAATATATCGAAGAAGGCAGCCAGCTGAATCCGATCCCAAGAGTAACCTATATATAGAAGGGCTGGATGTTTCCTCTATTGATGTTGGTTCTTTCCCCAATATTGGTGCCATTCGCTGCAAAGCTGCTGCCCAATAATAAACCTGGAGATTAGGTACCGCCCAGCCACCCCGATTTCTAGGTAGGGACATATATCTCAGCGCTCTGCGGGGACGGTTCCCGGCCCACAAAAACTTGGAAATTGCTTGATCAAATGCCAAAAACCAGCTCTTGTTTATTTCCGTTGGAATAGCTCTAAAAAAATAGAGAATTTTTGGTAAAAATAACATCTTGATGACATTGCATCTCCCTAAAAGAGTGAGATGCAGATTATTCATTCTATTAAAATCTGTTCTAGTCTTATGTAGCAGAGGTTCTAGATTAATCTGTACGATTTTATCGACATTGGCAGAGATCTCAACCCCCAGATATCTAGCATTTTCCACTACCCGTGTATCAAACATAGCCACATTTGAGTTTTTAACAATCATGGTCTTATCCTCATTAAGATGATACCCCGAAATTTGACCAAAGTCTTTTGAGGCTCTTTCAACCTCTCTGATAGCTTCTGATGGATTGGCTGTGATTATTGCGATGTCATCCGCATATGCAAGAATCTTAGTATCCCCTCCCATCGAAGGGATGGCTGAAATCCTATCGTTCCCCACAATTTTCCTGATTAGAGGATCTATATATAGGGCAAATAATAGCGGGGAACAGGGACACCCCTGCCGCGTACCTCTTGTTATTTTGATTGGCTCCGATGTGTACCCCATCATTGCAATTCTAGCCCCGGGATCCTGATATAAGCATTTAATTGCTCCAATAAATTTTTTCCCCAAGCCGTATTTCCCCATAACTGCCCATAAGAAGGGCCAGGAGACCCTATCAAATGCTTTCTCCGCATCAAGTAATATTACAGCCATAGGGTTTCCTGACACCTTCGTATAATCAAACAGCGTAATTATGCGTTGAATATGATCAGTCGTGCCCCTACCTGGAACGAATCCGTGTTGAAACGGGGAAACTAATCTTTTGATGACCGCTGCCAATCTGGTTGCTAAAATTTTAGAAAAGATTTTCACATCGCTGTTAATCAGCGTGATTGGCCTATATGAACCCAATTCTGAGGGGGTTTACCTTTTTAGGAAAGACTATTATATTAGCTGTCTTCCAGGAATCGGGAATCAGCAGTTCTACTTGTGCTCTATGAAAAACTTCCAGCATAAGAGCCACAAGCTGTGTCTTACATTTTTTATAAAATTCTCCTGGGATCAAATCCGTGCCTGCAGCTTTGCCTGAAGGAGTAGAATCTATTGCTGCTCTGAGTTCATCTAATGTTATTAATGCACTAAGGTTGTTTTTCTCCTCACAGGATACTTGATCCGGTAATAGCCCATCTAAGTAATCCTCAATGTCAACATCTTTGTTTTGAATATCCTCGGTATACAAGTTTTGATAGAATTTTTGAAATGCCATGAGAACTGCATCAGGGCTATTTACCATACCTATGTCTGGATCCCTGATTTCGCTAATTCTAGACTGTACCGTTTTTCCCTTGTACGTACAGCAAGTACATGGCCCACTCTCTCATTGTTCTCATACAGCCTGCTCCGCCATGCCGTATATTTCCCAGCTGCTTTTTTGGTGGAGATCTCGGAGATTGCAGACCTAGTAGTTATAATTTTTGATTGAGCCGTCCCCGCATCTCCCCCTTCGGCCAAAACCCTTACTAGATCAGCCTCCTCTTTACTCAAATCCTCATACAGGGTATGTACCAAGATATTATCCTTCTTCTGTGATTCCCATCCATATTTCGATGTTTCCCCTCTAATCCCAGCCTTCAAAGCATCCCAAACTATACCTACATCTGTACTCCCTAAGTTCTCTGCTATAAACCTAGGAATCCATTCATTAAGGTGTTGTTGATACCCCTCCTCGCTTAATAAGGCCCTGTTAAATGTCCATCGTGTCTGTGGGGATTCTAATCTGATATCAATTTCTATTACCAGGGGTTATGATCAGACATAACTTTTGGAAATTTACTAATCTTACAGCCTAATAGCATCTCCTGGGATACAAAGAAATAATCTAATCTCGCATGCACTTGATGTGGTGCGGAGAAAAAAGTGAAGCCAGGGTCATCCTCCTTCTGTTCTGCCCATACATCCGCTAACCCATGCAGTGACCTTAATTGCATCAGGGATTTAAAAACCTTTGGTTTACGACCATGGTACATCACCCCTCTATTCCTAGATACCTGACAGCTCATATTAATGTTCATATCCCCACATATAATCAAAGGTAAAGGCCAACCCACTAATTCGACATTTAGCCATTCGAACAGAGCCGGGTCATCCAAAACGGAACCATAAATTGAGCAAAGGGTGAATATCTTATGGTCCAAACAGCATTGTGTTATTACCCATCTCCCCAATTTATCAGCAGAAGAGCGCGGGAAACGACCCAACCCTTTCTTTGCCAAAATTGCCACCCCTCTTGTCTTTGTAGTTTGTGTTGTGGAAGCTATAATTTGATAGCCCACCATCCCCAGTGCCCCCTTGTTACAAGCTTCCACATGAGTCTCTTGAAGACAAATAATGTCTGCCTTTAGGAATTGAACCTCCAAGCTGATTCTCCTTCTTTTAACAGGATTATTCAACCCGCATATATTAATAGAGGCTATTCTTAACTTCCTAATTGAAAAAAATAAGATAGTTCCAATCCAAATAAAGATGCAATTAGTGAGATAACCGTCTCCAACTCATACCAGTGCCCGAAGAAAAACCCGCCCAAGATACCACCCCTCACCCACAGGCTCCAACCCATCCCCCCCTCCCCACCCTGATCAAAAAGGCAAAAAAGGTCCAAGGACCCTTGTGATGCCTCCTGCATGATGTGTGCCCCTAGCCGCCTCCTACAATAAAAACAAAATCATTAAAGAGAGAGAAAGAAAAAAAAAAAAAAAAGGACAAAGCACCCAATTACCCCACTCTAGAGTCAAGTCTTATTTTTTCCCGTAAGTTCTTGCAGAAACTCCTGTGCCTGGATCTCAGAAGAAAAAACTCTAATCGCCCCCTTGCAAATGACTTTGAGCCTGGCAGGATTCATAAGATAGACTTCGCAGCCCAGTTTCTGGAATGGGGAGATCAGCAGACGCAATCTCCAGCGCCTCTCTACTGTAGCATGACAAAAGTCAGGCCGAACAAAGAAGGAGTGCCCCGCAACTATCTTCCTAGCATCAGGTCTTGCTTTTTCAAATATAGATTGTCGGAGGAGGAAATTACCGAAAAAAATAAGAATGGCTCGTGGTTTGTCATCTTGCCCTGGCTTTTTTCTAAGCATCAAGGGAAATCGATGCACCCGCTGTATTTCAGACTCCCAGTTCCAATGACCAAGGTCAGGAAATGCCTCCTTGAATAGCGTCAATACAAACCCCCGGATGTCATCGCCTTCTGCTTTCTCTGCAATCCCAAGTAAACGAAGGTTGTTACGGCGTTGCCTATTTTCAAAATCTTCCAGCTTCCAAAAACATCAGACATCTTACTATCATTAGCTTCAGTTAATCGGGTGGAGGTTTCAACGTCGCCCTCCAGTTGCACAACGCGTTCTTCCAAAGCTGTGGTGCGTACTGAAGTCTCGGTACAGGCTTTGCTAATTTTGCGCACAGCACCCTGTAATTTTCTAGTGGCTAAATGAGCCCTTTTATGTTCAAGACGTGCCTCAATCTGCATCTGCTTCAATGTTGAATATATCAGATCCATTGTCGGTTGTTGAGTTTGTAGTTCCATTATACCATGATCTTTCGTCATACCCTCTGGGGCTCCGAGCTCATCCTCTAGACTCCTCCCAAACTGAGTGGCAGAGTAGTCCCACTTTAGCTGGCTAGATTGACTGCAGTCGGACGTAAGCCCCCTGTCTTTATCTGACTCCTTTATACTCTTTTTCTTTTTGCGCACAGGTATGCGTTTTTGAGTGGCAGGGTTGGTGAGGGGGTGCCGCTGTCCCCCTCTGAGTAGTCTTCATCAGAGCCACCCTTGCTGCTGAAGTTGGATAAATCCGAATCATCAGTCAATGAATAAAACTTTTCCCCATTATCCGGGATCTTTAGATGTTTACCAGCTGCTTGGATGTTAGCCTCCGGTTGCTCCTTATGGACAGTAATGTTAATTGCGTCACATACTTCTTTGGAAATAACATCCTGAGGACCAGAATTCTCGGGTTGCCCCTCTTTCCCAGAAGTAGTTTGTACTAACATTTCAGAGTGCCCCCAGATATAGAAGCAGGGCCTGCAATACTCACAGTTAATTCAGGGGATATCTCTATTAAATTGCTATCATTTTGCATGTCCTCGCTTAGTACCAAACTCTTTGGGCTGTCTGCATGAGTTTTGCCTTTAAATACTTTCTTTTCACCAGATAAATAAGGGGCTCCCCTTCCGGTAAACATCCCAGGGACAGTTGGTTGCTTTGGTCTAGTAACCATAGCGCCAAGACGCTCACCACAGTGCTTCCCACTAAGAGTTTCCTTGGACAGCCCTTCTTTGTCCAAATCTGCTTGTAGATTGACTCTCTGGCTCAGGCTCTGGTTCAGCCCCTTTCCATCCGCTGCTGCACGCCGATTCACCGATACAGGCTTGACTCCTCCAGTCGCGCTGCCATCTCGCGTCAACCCTTTGATCTTTGGCGGCATAGCAGCGGATCCTGTCAGCCTCTTCTCTACTGCTACAGAATATCGCTTATCCACGCCGGGGGCAGATACAATCCCTCGTGATACAATGTATCGACGAGTTGTCCCGGACCTCCCCAATGCCGCTTGACGAGCGCCGGATGCTGCCAGTACCACTGTAATTAGAAACCTCGACGCTCGAGCCGTCAGTACACCGATCGCCGACAAAAGCCTCATCAGTTTGTACTCCACGACCAGATTTACAGCTGAAGCCCCTGCCAGGTACGTGCTGAGTTGCTTTGCCCATAAATAATGCCGAGTTACATCAACATATAAGATTTTCCCTCATTCCATAGCTGAATCGCCGAGGTAGGGAAAGCGGCTCCACACAGCTCTCACACAGCCGCCATCTTGCCTCGAATCAGTCCCCACCCAATAGATGATCTCATCATAAAGCCCTCAATACCCGACACAATCCTACCATCCTAAATCTGAGCTGCTATTAAAGCCCTCGACAGAGAGCTAATCTGAAACCCTATATAGATGAACACATCTTAAAGCTCTTAATAGAGGAGTTTATCCTAATGTCTCCTGGTAGATATTTTCCTGTTAAAGCTCTCAATAGGTGAACTCATCCTAAAACCCTCAGACAAGCTTGTTCTAAAGCCCTGAGAAGATGCTCTTCTTAAAGTCCACAATAGATGAGCTCATCCTGAAGCATGCAATAAATTAGCTCATTCTAACACCAGCATCAGATGAGCTAATCCTAATCCTTTAGATGCCCTAAACAGCAGAGCTAATCCTAATGTTCTAACTATATGAGCTAATCCTATTGTCGTAAGTAGATGACCTCCCCTTAAAGCCCTCAATAGCTGTGCTCTACTTATATCCTCAATATATGAGCTCATCAGTTTTGGACTGTCAGATCAGGCAGTCTGACAATCTGGCACTGCTAGATGGGCCATCTTGATAGGACCAGAGTGTGGCTGCTTTCTTTATCCCGTCACAGCCCAGTGGACTTAAAAAAAGCCTAGACATAGGCCTTTTTTAAGCTGGCCCTTCTTGCAGTGCCAGACTGACCAACATGCCAATACAACACTAGAGCTCATTCTAGATTCCCACATAAAGAAGCTCCTTTTAAAGACCTCAGGAGATGAGCTCATCTTAAAGCGCATGATGGGTGAGCTTATACAAACGCCTTCAATAGACAAGCTCACCCTAAAGTTCTGAACAAATGAGAACATCTTAAAGCACTTAATAGATGAGCCCCTCCTAAAGCCCTCAAAAGATAAGTTCCTCTAAAAGCTTCCAGCCAATAAAGCATACCCTAAAGATCTCAAAAGACAGCTTCCTCCCTAAAACATCAATATACTAGCTAATTTTAAAGCCCTCAGTAGGTGGGCAAATCTAAAAGCTATTAGTAGAGGTCTTCTACAAGTTATCATCTTGCTCAAGCTCATCTTGCTCAAGCTCATCTCAAGCTCATCTTAAAGCCTCCAAAATAAAAGCTTAATAGATCCTAAATAGAGGAGCTCATTTTAAAGACTTCAACAAATTAGCTCTTCTTATGGCCTCAATAGCTGAGCAGATGAGCTCCCCTTAAAATCCTAAATTGAGAAGCTCAACAGATAAGCACCTTTTTTCCATTATGTTCCTCAAATCAAAATAATCTTGATCATATGGTGGCAATTCTACTTAAACAAAACTATTCTACCGCTGTGAGGTATGACCAAGTACACAAGATCAGCACTGCCGGTTAAAAATAAAGAGAACCAATCAATGCTGTCCATTAGTTAAGTATGTTATCATAATGACATGCTTAATGTAGTATAAATTAATGGAAAGTGGACGGCAAGGTGTTACATCATCAAAGAACATGCAAGGGAATAAAGAATTTTATTAAGTTCTTCAGGGTTAGTGTTGATTGTTCCGATCTGTTGTTCAGCCAAACGTTTCTCATAAGAGCCACTAGCATTCATCCCAAGTTGAACTAATACATAAACATGCCTTACTTATTTTTAAGGAAACTAATCATATTTCATTTCAGAAATCTGGTATGTAAAGCACCACTTTATTGCAACGGTTTAGCGTGTTTCATAGAAAAATGATTTTGTAGAATACCATTACTGAGAAGCCATTTCATCTAAAGTTTTTTATGGAAATTTTCAGAATGAATGATATTTGCCATTTCATAGAAACCAATTCATAGAATGTCTGTGTAAATGTAATGGTTGCAGGCCTTTCTTTCAGAAGGTTTTGCTGGAGGTTTTCATTTCAGTGCTTTACTTCAGGAGACGTTATTTCAGATTTATGTCTTTTACATGGTCAAAAACCACCCCTAAACACCATTAATCCCGCCCCCTAAAAGCCTATCACAACTAAAGTACATCCATCCCTGGACCCTAAAAGCTACTTCTACCCCTACACTCAACTTATTGCTGAACCCTAAAACCCCTCACTACCCATAAACTCCACCTATTCATAAGCCCTAAAGAACAAGTTACTTACCTTTGGTAACGATATATCTGTAAGAGACATAGATTAGTTATAGATTCCTTACCTTTGAATTACCCCCAGGCGTCACACTGGATCCGGAGAATTTTTTCATCAGCAGTATCCCTGCGCGTCGAAAGGTGGCGAAGGTCGGCTCCGCGTTCGTCGTTGGCGTCGTGGTCGCCGGGATGACGTCGCGGTAGCTACTTAGACGCCGCCCTCGCGCGCTGACGTCAGTTCTTTTACACAACATTCCACGCCAGAAGCGCAGAGCCATGCAAGAAACTGACCACTGGTGCACAAATCTATGGCCCTGAAAGGGATTTCCTGACCCTAGAAGTCAGTTCGCAGAACGGGGAGGATGGGTGGGGCGGTAAGGAATCTATAACTAATTATGTCTCTTACAGATATATTGTTACCGAAGGTAAGTAACTTGTTCATCTGAAAGAGACCATTAGTTATAGATTCCTTACCTTTGAATAGACACCCCAGCAATACCAACCCCGGAGGTGGGTCTGCGACCAAGTTCAGACCAGAAAGTCCTGGAGCACAGAAAGGCCAAAGAAGCCGTCTCTCCGGACTTGGCTGTCCAGGCAGTAGTGTTTGTGAGCGCGTGCAGAGAAGCCCACGTAGCGGCCTGACAGATGTCATTGAGGGGCACTCCCCGTCCCAAAGCAGTGGCAGCTGCCGTCGCCCTGGTGGAATGGGCTCCCTATCCACTGGAGGCTCCTTCTTTGCCAAAGAGTAGCAAGCTTTGATGCACAAAACGACCCACCTGGAGATGGTCCGTTTGTGCACGGCCCGACCTTTTTTGGCACCCACGTAGCCAACAAAGAGCTGGTCATCCACCTGGAATTGCTTGGTGCGATCCAAATAAAAGGAAAGCGCACGTTTTGGATCCAGACAGTGTAGCCTCTCCTCCTCCTTAGAAGGATGCGGAGGCGGAAAAAAGTTGGGCAAAGTGATTGTTTGACCAATGTCGAAAGAAGTAACCACTTTGGGAAGAAAAGAGGGTCGAGTGCGAAGGACAACCTTGTCCGGATGAACCGCCAGAAAAGGAGATTTCGAGGAAAGAGCCTGGAGCTCACTCACTCTGCGAGCAGAAGTGATGGCAACCAGAAAGGTAGTCTTTAAAGTGAGAAGTCTGAGAGGACAGTTATGGAGCGGCTCAAAGGGAGCACACATAAGAAAAGTAAGAACCAAGTTCAAGTCTCACTGAGGCATTATGAAGGGAACAGGAGGGAAAAGATGAGTAATGCCCTTAAGAAAACGATTTACAACAGGGGACTTGAAAAGAGAAGGTTGATCAGGAAGCCTAAGAAAGGCTGAAATGGCTGAGAGGTAGCCCTTAAGAGTGCCCAGAGCAGAGCTCTGCTGGGCCAAAAGAGAACCTCAGAAAGAGGGGCAGAAAGGGGATCCACAGTCTTTTCTGCGCACCATGCTACAAATTTGTTCCATCTGCAGGCGTATACCGTTTTAGAGGAGGGACGCCTGGCTGCCAAGATAACGTCACAGACATGGGAGGAAGGTCGAAGGCTGTCAACTGTCGCCGCTCAATCTCCACGCAAGGAGGTGGAGGCTGGACAGGTTCGGGTGGAGGACCGTCCCCTGCTGCTGCGATAGAAGATCCTCTCGAAGAGGTAGTCTGAGCGGAGGATCGATGGCCATGTGTAATAGCTCGGGATACCAGACTCTTTGTGCCCAACTCGGAGCCACAAGAATGTCTTGGGCCCGGTCGCGCTTGATCTTTTTCAGCACTCTGGGCAGAAGTGGTATAGGCGGAAAAGCGTATAGAAGACCGCAACTCCACTCGCGACGAAAAGCGTCGCCTAGCTAGTGCCGCCTTGGAAATTCCAACGCGCAGAATTTCTGACATTTCGTGTTCTCTTCGGTGGCGAATAGATCTAACCAAGGCTCTCCCCACTGCCGAAAGAGACCCAACACCACCTCTGAGTGAAGACGCCATTCGTTATCCATCATGCACCTGCGGCTAAGTTCGTCTGCCCTGGCGTTCAGTGAGTCTGCCAGGTGTTGAACTACCAGGGATATGCCCTGATGTTCCAGCCATGTCCAGAGACAGAGAGCCTCTTGACATAGGGTCCACGACCCCACCCCGCCCTGTTTGTTGCAGTACTACATGGCGGTGGTGTTGTCCGTGAACACCTGCACCACTCTTCCCCGGACAGAGGGAAGGAATGCTTTTAATGCAAGACGGATCGCCCGGAACTCCAGAAGGTTAATGTGGAGCCCAGACTCCGCCGGAGACCAGAGGCCTCTGATCTCTGCCTCTCCCATGTGGCCGCCCCACCCCAGAAGTGACGCATCCGTCACCACTGTGGACTCCGGTTGGGGAAGGGAGAGGGATCTGCCGTTGACCCAATCCTGGTTCGTGAGCCACCACTGCAATTGTCCTGCAGTGCCCTCTGAGATCTGAACGCAATCGGACAGATTTCCCTGATGCTGTGCCCACTGGAACTTCAGGTCCCACTGCAGAGGCCGCATATGCCACCTGGCATGATCCAGCAGGATGCAGGAGGCCATGAGGCCCAGCAGCCTCAGGGTCATTCTGACCGAAACCCGGGATAGAGGCTGAAAGATCGGAATCATAGCCCGAATATCCCGGACTCGCTGATCGGGAGGATAAGCCCGAAACTGCATCGTGTCCAGAACCGCTCCGATGAAAAGGAGCTTCTGAGAGGGAGTCAGGTGTGACTTCGGCACGTTGATAGTGAACCCCAGTGAATGCATGCAGGAGGTCCGCTGTAGTCTGGAGGTGGGAGACGATTGCCTGGGGCGAGCCCGCCTTCCACAGCCAGTCGTCGAGATAGGGGAATAGGAACCCCTGATCTGTGCAGATAAGTGGCGACCACCGCCATCACTTTCGTGAACACCCGAGGGGCGCTTGTAAGGCCAAAGGGGAGCACGGTAAACTGAAAGTGCTCGTGGCCTAAAGTGAACCGCAGGTAACGCCGGTGGGCTGGCAGGACGGGAATGTGAAAGTAAGCGTCCTGCAAGTCCAACGCTACCATCCAGTCTCCAGGGCAGACAGGACCTGAGCTAGATTCAACATTTTGAACTTCTCCTTCCAGAGGAAGCGGTTGACATTCCTGACATCCAAGATAGGACGCAGGCCATTGTCCTTTTTGGGCACCAGAAAGTAGTGGGAATAGCAACCACGACTTACTTCTGGGGCAGGAACTCGCTCGATGGCTCCCTTGGTCAAGAAAGCCGTAACGTTTCGTTGGAGAAGGGCCAGATGATCCTCCGACATTCGATGGTACTGAGGTGGCATGGCTTGGGGGGTAGTCTGGAAGGGGAGGGAGTAGCCCCTTCGGACTATCTGCAAAACCCACCTGTCCGACGTGATGGTACGCCAGTGGGGGAGGTGATGGCGGATCCTGCCGCCCACTGGCGATCGGTGGCCCTGAAAAATCGGACTAGGAGGGTTTGGAGGCTGCTGCAGAGGGGGCACTGGTGGACAGACCCGCTCGCTGGCTCCCAGACCCACGACGGTGGGTCCCACGTCCCTGGCCGCGCAGGGGCTGAACAGCTTGTGCTGGCCTGTGGCTCTGGGTGGAACGTGGCGGGGCACCCCTTCCGTAGCCACGAAAGGGGCGAAAAGCAGACTGCGCAAGGCGGGTGGTGGAGAGGCCCAAGGACTTGGCCGTAGCCTGAGAGTCCTTGAAGCGCTCTAGCATGTTGTCTGCTTTGTCGCCGAAGAGGCGACGGCCATTATAGGGCATGTCCATCAGGGTAGACTGGACATCCCCAGAAAAGCAAGTCGACCTCAGCCAGGCGTAGCGTCGAAGGGCTACCGACGTGGAAATCGTCCTACCTAGCGAGTCGGCGGTGTCCAGCCCACATTGTATGGTAAACTTGGCTGCGTCTCTCCCCTCGGCGACTGCACAGGAGAGCACAGCCAACAGACATGCAGTGTTTACCGACCGCAGTCCCAAGCTGGAGGAAGAAAACATCTTCTTCCCAAGATTGTCCAGCTACTTGGATTCCCTATAAGGTGGAGCGTTGGGGAATGCGCCTTTGGACGTCGAGGCTTGGACCACTAAGCTGTCAAGAGTTGGGTGTTGGGAGAGGAAAGTGGGGTCGCCCGGAGCCGGGCGGTGGCGTTGGGCAAATATTCCTATGCACGGGAGCCCCTGTGTTGGGCCTGGACCTCGTGCCCAAAAGGATGTCAGTTAGGGCTTTATTAAACGGCAGCAGGGGCTCCGAAGAGCTCGCTGCCGGTTGAAGCACCTCTGTTAGGAGGTTAGTCCTGACCGCCACCGTAGGTAGCTCGAGAGCCTCACCCGCCCTATGCAACACCACTGCGTAAGAAGCTCCCTCCTCCGTAGCCACGGTAGGAGGAGACAACATGCCAAGATCTGGGGAGGTATCCAGACCCCTGGCATCCCCCAATTCCTCTCTGCAGTCTGGATCATACTCCAACTGGTCAGTTAAAGGGTCTCCAGACCTCTCCCAGTCGTCCTCACCCTCCTCTGGTTGTCAATGTGGCCTGAAAGAACCGGGGTGGAACAGGGGTACAAAAGTACCTGTCGGCATTGGTCCAGCTCCGTGTCCACATCGGGGTGGAGGTCGGGTTTGACGCCGGCTGGAGATACAACCGATGTCTGCTGCGGGCGTGGTGCCGGTGTTACGAGGTTGACCTGCGCCGATCCAGGAGGAGAAGGAGGAGGAGGTGGTGCCGGTGTTACGAGGTTGACCGGCGCCGATCCAGGAGGAGGAGGTGGTGGTGCCGGTGTTACGAGGTTGACCGGCGCCGATCCAGGAGGAGGAGGAGGTGGTGGTGCCGGTGTTACGAGGTTGACCGGCGCCGATCCAGGAGGAGGAGGAGGTGGTGGTGCCGGTGTTACGAGGTTGACCGGCGCCGATCCAGGAGGAGGAGGTGGTGGTGCCGGTGTTACGAGGTTGACCGGCACCGATCCAGGAGGAGGAGGAGGTGGTGCCGGTGCCTGTGTTACGAGGTTGACCTGCGCCGATCCAGGAGGAGGAGGAGGTGGTGGTGGTGGTGGTGCCGGTGTTACGAGGTTGACCGGCGCCGATCCAGGAGGAGGAGGAGGTGGTGCCGGTGTTACGAGGTTGACCGGCGCCGATCCAGGAGGAGGAGGAGGTGCCGGTGTTACGAGGTTGACCGGCGCCGATCCAGGAGGAGGAGGAGGTGCCGGTGTTACGAGGTTGACCGGTGCCGATCCAGGAGGAGGAGGAGGTGCCGGTGTTACGAGGTTGACTGGCGCCGATCCAGGAGGAGGAGGTGGCGGTGGTTCCTCCGCGACTGGACGCGCGACCGGGACCTCGAACGGAGCGGACTGCCGGGCCGCCAGAAGCTTTCGGGACTGCTCCCACAAAGACTTCGGATTCATGGTCCGGCAGTCGGAACACGACTTGGGGTCGTGGTCGCATTCCAGGCACACGCGGTGCAGATCCGTCACCGACATCAGTTTTTGGCAGGAACCGCAAGCCTTGAAACCGGGCATCCCTAATGTGCACCAGGAGTCGAAAGACTCAAAAAACAGTGTTGACAAAAGTCACCAAAAAAGTCAGTCAAAAAGTGACTGGAGGTACCGCTCTCTCCGGATCTGCCCTGGCTGGCGCGGAAAAAGAAATAACTGACGTCAGCGCACGTGGGCGGGGTTTAAGTAGCTACCGCAACGTCATCCCAACGACCATGACGCCAACGACTAACGCGGAACTGGCCGACGCCACCTTTCGACGCGCAGGGGTACTGCTGACGAAAAAATTCTCCGGATCCAGTCTGACGCCTAGGGGTAATTCAAAGGTAAGGAATCTATAACTAATTGTCTCTTTCAGATAACCCTTTTTACGCCTAAACTCCACTCATCCCTGGCGCCTTAATACCCCTCACTACATATAAACTCCACCCAGCCCTGAACCTTAAAAAACCATCAGTGCACTTAAACATCACCCATCCATCCATGACCCTTAAAAGCCTCTCACCACTCCTAAACACTAGCCATCCCTGAACCCTAAAAACCCCTTTCTACATCTAAACTCCACCCACCGAGTCCTTTAAAGGCCTCACCATCATAAACTTCACCCAATTCTAAACCCTAAAAACTCTTCACCACCCTTGACCTCTACCCATAACTGTACCTTAAAAATCCTCACTAGCCCTAAACTCTGCTCATCCATGATCCCTAAACCCCTTAACACCCCTACCCTCCACCCATTCCTAATGCATTAAAACATCCTCACCAACCCTAAATGCCATCCATTGTTGAACCCTAAAAATCCCTTTCTATGTCTGAACTTCACCCATTCCTGGTCCCTAAAACCCCTCACCAACCCTTAGCATTATCGATCCCCGACCCCAAAACTCTTCACTGGTCCTAAACTCCACCTAAGTTTAATGTAATTTGGGATTTTTCCTTAGAATTGCCTTTCCTTTTCATTTCAATTTTTTTGTATTTCCTTGAAAATGTCTTTCCTTAAAATTGGTTTTCCATGATTTGATTTTCCCCAATGTGGTTTCTCACTTTTGTTTTTTTCCTTAATTCACATACATCATATTGCAACATTTCTTAGGCATAACATCTGTCTGTCACCTTCTGAGGCCATATCCAGGATAAGCAACATGGAGTAGCTCCATGTTGAGACAGACCTCAGAAGACAAGTAATTAAAGGTTAGCGGTGCTTCCAGGCCGTAATGGTACAATCTAAAATGCATGTTTTTTGAAGGAGAAACATAATTGAGGGTGGGGTGAGAACTCAGCCTAACTGTTTATGGGGAAAGAAGCATTTCAAAGTTGATAATATACTTATAGAATGAGAAACCATTGAAAGTTGAATAAGTGATCTTTTACTGGAGTAAAACACTCAAGGGTGGTGGTGTGGTTAGAAAAAGGACATTGAAATGAGTTGGTGCACAGCACGAATAGAAAAGATTTTAAAGGTGGTGTAGTTCGGATGGAGGGACCATTGAAAGGCGATAAGTATCAATATTTATATGTGATAGTGAGGTCAGAGAGAGAGTGCAATTAAAAGATAACTGTGAAAAATGCAGTTGAGACAGGAGGTGTACATGTAGTTAGAGGCGGGACGGAGGGGTAATGGAGCAATGAGGGTGAGACAGATAGGATATTGAAAGGTGGTGTTGGTAGAGGAAAAGAGCTGTGACCAAAGTTATTGTGGATGAGATAAAGCTGATAGTAAGTACTGTTAGGATGAGACAATGCAAAAGCTAGGCAACAATGTGCAGATATGGAGATTAGCAAAGGTGAACTTGTGGATGTGGTGGGGCCAACTCCAAAATGTTGGCATGAAGTAGAAACTTGATGAATGAGGATGCTGAGGATAGCGAGAGAGAGAAGGTAATGAAAAGTAACTAACAAGAGGTAAATTTTATTGCTGAGAAGGCAGAAGTGTAATAAAGCTGAGACATAAATCTTTACTTCATGAGGTCTCAACAATAAAGCAGCATAGCTGCATCATAATGGAGCTCAGAGCCAATTAATGCTAAGTAGCTCGCAGAGCAATAACAAGCTCACAATGTGGTAAAATAAAGAATGCTTTGTTTAACATAGTCATAAAGGAAATTTGTCATTTACGACTGGGGATCTGGAGAACATAATGACAGGGTCTCTCTTACATATAACAACTGCCATGTGAGGGGAGTCCTTTCAAAGCATGAACACTTTTTTCCCAGTAGGAAGCTTGATAAAGTATTCTCTGCTGCACTAATAAGCATACCCAGATAGCAGCCCTCGAGATTAGAGACAATTCAAGTGAACTAAATTCAAAGTGTAATCCACTGCACAATGTAGTAGCTAAACAAGCCAGAGTCATGACAGCATCTCTTAACTGGAAACAACCATTGAGTAACTTTAGAAGTGAGTGGTGAGCAAGAGCCCACTGTGAATCAGAAACCTTCAAAGAGCTGAAGTGGGTTGCAAACATGCATGGTTGAAGAACAGACAGAGGCCCACTAAGGAATTGCAGAGGAAGGATCATTTGCAATCCTAAGGTTTAATCCTATCTAATGCGATCATTTAAAAAATAAAAAAATAAATCGGTCCTACTTCATGGTCACGAAAGTAAGGGAAAGAGAAGAAGTGATGTATTACAGCAAAAATGCTCTTAAACAACAACAGAAACAAGTTCCACTCACAGTACCACTAGATTTCACATTCTAATACTCGCTCTTGTACTTACAACATCCTAATGACAATCTGAGGTTTTTTTTTTTTTTTTTTTATCATTGAGAGCCACAAAATAAAAAAGAAAGCAGTCTTTGTTGCACATGCTTGGGAATTCTAAAGATTAGCCAGTAATCCACAGGGACTGACATGGAATATAAACTTACGAGTACCCAGAGCTAAATCAAAAGCCGTAAGAACTCAAAAGATAATCCTGGTCTAGTAGAAGAGCCAGGGACTATACTGACTCCATTTGTAAGTCTGAATCCTCATCAGTACCTGCAGCATCATATTAAAGACGATCGCCTCCGACACAAACCCTACCTAGCAGGTAACTCATTTTTATTTGCATTTTGTCATGTGATACAATACAGTGCATATAACTGCACTCATATTAGTCATATATTTCCAAAGTTAGCTTGGCTTATCAAACAGTCGCTGAAAGGCACATAGGAAATGAAGGAGAAAAGACAGACGCAAGAGACATCATAAAAACAAACAAATCATAAGGAAATGTGCTGAAAGAGCATAGTGTCTGGTTTGAAAAATACAGCAAGGATATTTGGCCCTGCAATAATAAACGGTGAACCTATAACAACACCTTGTCCTGGATTAGCCCATACCTGCTGACACAAGACAGTGGTATCCAAGTAGCGCCATGGCAGCAGAATGACCAACGTACAGTGGGAGAAACTGTGTCGTGTAGGCTGTGATAGGAGGTGGTGTCGGAACAGCATCAATGTTGAGACATGAGAGGTGTTTCACTAGGACTATCATCCTGTGTAAGCAACACCACGCCTTACCAAGGCCCAAGACGGTAGGGGCATACAGGGTCAGAGCCACCCATCGTCAGGGGCGTATGCTAGTCAATAATGTTAGGGGGGTGTGAGGCTAAGATTTACCAACAAACAACGAGATGCACCCCACTAAAAAGCAGTGGCGGCCGGTAAGTTTTGGAGGGAGGGGGGCGGATGGGACACACTCACGCACACAACACTCAAAGCAATGTATTCACACACAGGCACGCACGCACACGAACACATTCACAACACTCTTCACCAAACATTTATACATACACGCACATCCATTCACAACATTCTTCACCAAACATTCATACATACACGCACTAAACAGCTAAAAACAAAAACAAAAACTTAACTGCAGCCAGCTCTGCCTCGGAGGTTCCAGGAGGCTTGGGACTGCTGCCTTCCCTTATTGGCTGACCTAAGGCCTAAGGTCAGCCAGTGAGGGAAGGCAGCAGTCTCAACGTCATCACAGAGTGAGATGGGGGCAGTGAGAGACTGCTGACCCCACCCCACCCCACTCTGTGATGACGTGTCACTGATTGACACTCGACCCTGGGCACTTCAGAGCTTAAAACTGATGCGCCCAGGTGCGAGGCAATCAGTGACGCTACCCCTAGTCACTGAGGAGAGAGCCTCAGGGACCTTTGCTGAGCTGAGGAGGTCACGCCCAGCAAAGTTCAGTTCAGGCAGCCAGGAGCCTGCGCTAAATGCGCATGTCTGGCTCCTGGCTGCCTGACCTGAAATTGAACAGTGTCTGTCAGGCTGACCTTTGACACTGTTCATGAGGAGCGAAAGTTGGAGGGGCGTGGCTCCTCAGCCCCAATGGACCGGCCAGCCGCTCCTGCTAAAATGGATAGGGTGGGGTGGCGCAACTGGAGGGTGGTAATGGACAGGATTAGGCACGTAGGTTTTCAGCCAGTGTAGGGACAGACTGGACTATGTTGCCACACTGACTGGCACTGTGAGAAAGTTACACTGCCTTCAGACTCATCTCCAGAGCTCTCACTGGTGTACCGTCATGAACACTCACACACAACCGGAGCTCACCCAGATGCCTAGAAGTGACTCTGTTCACATAAAAGAGTCATATGTTACATGGAAAAACTACAGAAACACAACATATGGGGAAAAAATACTCTTATGGAATGCAAAAAGAACTTAAAATGTAATATAAACAGGGGCTGCCCTAATGTTAGGAATTACCTCAAGGCTTTCTAAAGTTGTTGTTGGGAATTCGAGCATAGATTTTAAAGGAAATTAATTTAGGACCCAATAGAGAGCAATTTCAAAGTTTGTAATTGTTTCTGCAGCTGAGACCTGGCAGGACTGACACACTTCAAGCTCTGCAGGTGGCACTATGCTGTGGAGTGAGTGACTAGCAGGAGCCCAATGAGATACATGCTCTCGACCCTGTCTTCATATCACACACATCTTCATAGGTCATGCTGCAATCCAAGGCTCAGTCTTAGAGGTGCGAAAGCTATTGAAATCTCAGATCAGATGCCTGGCTTTGACTCATCTCAAGGCCCTCTTGGACCGTTGAGCCCAAAAGGAGCTGAGCTTTCAAGTGACGTCTGCCTGTCCTAAGTTCTAACCTCATGCACCAAGAATCAATGACAAAGCAGTGACTTTTGATGTAAAATAAGTTAGAGAAAGAGATACCCACCTATTAGCTGAATTGCATAATGCAAAACCAGAAAATTTGGGGTCAATCCCAACTTCCCGACTGAACAAACTGCGTGATCCTAGGCAAATATTGCATCTCACTGGGCCTACTTTTTCTTCATTATCACAAATGAGTACCTTCAAATGCGTGAGTTCAGAAAGTGCACTGTATACAAACGTTTAAAAAGACTATAATGTTGCTCCATCTATAATAATGTAGGCTACATATGAGGTACACATGACAACTGACTTGCCTCTGATTTCAGTAGTGAGACTGTCGCACCAGGCATGGGCAGGCATGAAAAATGCTGAGGTACGTTCCTGCCCGTCATCACTAGGGGCCACCACCTCACAGGGCCCTCCAGGAGAAAGTCCAGTTGATGCATCCAGGGAGTACAGTGTAGGGGGTCCCCACAAGCCCACAACTCTGGAGCTATCGAAATAATTCTGACCTTCGAGTAAGAAGGCTTGATAATTACTGATAAGGGGGATCAGAGGAAAAGCACAGAGAAATTTGCCAGACCAGTCGATCCATAGTGCATTCCCCAATGTCCCTGGTTGGTAGTACCTCGAGGTGAAGTTTGGCCATTTTTTGTTTTCTGCGGTTGCGAATAAATCTAGAAGCAGGAAAACCCCACGTGCAGCAAATGTTTTGTTGTTGTAAATTCTGTTTATTGAGCATAGAACAGATAACAAAGACCAAACAAGTTGAGGACAAATGTCCCTGTAAGATAAGCATCTAATAAGCCCACATTCCATGTTACATGGTGAAACATCATAATAAGAACATACAAAGCGGAGTCTAACCCATGCAAAATATCACCAAGTCTCTCATTGTGAAGTATGCCAGAGCAGAGGAGAACAATACATGCTTTACCCCCATCCCCAAATATCCTAACAATATACCCGTTTCCAGGGGAGAGTAAAGGGACAGAACTAGAAAACAAGAGGCTCTCAATAATCCGGGTATCAAATGGGATTCTATCATTGGCACATCGATGAAATCGTTGGGAACTTGCCATGCATGACATCGCAGTATGTAGGTTCTTCTCACTATCTACGGGAGCCCTATAAACTAAGCGAGCAACAGGGAACTGTCGTTAATTCTATATAAATAATGAGACCAAAGGAAAAACGGGAGAGAAATTCTCTCAAGGATGGGGTTAGAAAAAGGAGGATGCGCTGGGAGGATCTAGACCCCGAAATGATACTAAAGGGTCATCGGGGGTAAGAGAGCAGGCCCTCTGACTTAGGTGGGCAGTTCCGGGGATTCCGGTTTCCGACCCCTAGAGAATGGTTCAAGGGAGTCCTCAAACAACTGCAAAGCCTGTAGTCTGGGGGGGGGGGGACCAACCCGGGAGTGCCTAGTCATGGTCAGCAAATGTTTTGAACGACGTCTTAATGTAGAACCCACTTGTGATCTACTTGAAGAATCCTGCTTAGGGAGTCTGCTTGAATATTCTGTACACTCAGTAGATGGGTTGCAGTGATTTTCAGGTCCCTGGCTAGCAACCAAATCCATATCGTTTGGACTTCCAGTGACAAGGCCCTCAACCTTGTCCCCCCCCCCCCTTGCTTGTTCAGACAGTACATTGTTGTTGTGTTGTCTGTCTGACCAAGAAGGGATTTCATCTTGAAGGATAGTAGGAAAGACTTCAAGGCTAAATAAACACCTTGCAGTTCCAGAAGGTTGATATGATAAGTCATTTCCTTCGTGGACCATGTTCCCTAAATTTTATGGTGATCCATGTGTGCTCCCCAATTTAACAGAGAGGCCTCGGTCACTATTGCCTGAGAGGGAACATACTGATGGAAAGGTATCCCTTGTAGGAGATTTTTTGGCTTACACCACCATTTGAGGGACTGCCTTGCTTTGAGGAAAAGAGTGATCTTGTCTTCCTAATTGCCTGAGTATTTACTCCACTGGTCCTCCAGGTACTCTTGTAGTGGTAACATATGGAGATGGGCATTTGCCGTCAGACATATGCAGCAGGCCATCGAGCCTACAAGAGATAACTCTTTCACACTGCTGGATGAGAGACTTTCAAGAGAGATTCACATTTCAGACGTATGGATAAAAATCTGCTTTTATTGTGTCAATAGCTGCTCCTAGATCATGAAGAGACTGAACTGGCAATGAGGTCTATTTCTGGTGATTGGCATGAAAATCTAGCCGATTGAGAGTAGAGATAGTTATTCGATAATGATGTGCTTGTTTTTGCGTTCACGCCTTGATAAGCCAGTAATTTAGATATGGATAAGCAAATATTCTGAGTTTCCTGAGATGTGTGGTGACCACTGCCATGCACTTTGAAGACGTTCTGGGGGCCGATTTGAGGCCACAAGGAAGTACTTTGTACTGGTAGTGATTGTGTCCTACTACAAATCTCAGGGATTTGTAGTATTTTCTAGCTATTTGAATGTGAAAGTATGCATTCTGAAGATCCATGAAATAGAGCCAGTCTCCTTGATGGATTTGAGGATAAGGTGATGTAATGCTAGCATTCAGATTTTTTCTCTCCATATCCATTTGTTTGAGACTTTCCAATCTATTATGGGTCTGAATTCCTTTTTGGGGCCCTTTTGTTTTCACCAATAAATAGCAGGAATAAATCCCTGTTCTCCACTGGTTGAGAGGAATGAGCTCCATTGCATTCTTCTGCAGAAGGATGTTCACTTCTGATCTCAACATCTGCAGATGTTAGTTGGATGATTTTGGTGATATATTTAGTGGAGGACTCGTAAATCTGAGACAATAACCATTCTGTACAATATTCAGAACCCAGGCATAGTTTATGATCGATTTCCACTCTGTAAGATATTCTGAAAGACTTCCCCCTACCGGAGTAGGTAACGGAAGAAGGGAAAGCAGAGGCTCATTGTTTGGAGCCTGTAGCCGGGTTTCCTCCTTGAGCAGATTGGGGACTGCCTCTTCCCTTTGGTTGACACTTTTGATGTTGCTGGAAAGGCCTTTGCTGCTGCTGTTGTTGGCGATATCCTTGCAAACATTGAGCAGTTTGAACCCTCTATGGATAAAAATGTCTCTCTTAAGGTTTATAAGGGTGTTTTTGTTTCTCCTTGCGTTCCTGCAGGCCAACCACCTTCAAGGTCTCCATCTCAGTCTTCATGCGAGCCATCTCGTCTGACTCCCAAACAGAGTTTCACTCAAGAATGAAAGGTTGAGTATTCTCTGCTGAGATTCCTACTTGAGTGCCGTGAGATGAAGCCAAGAATGTCATCTGAGAGCCAGTTCGTGAAAGTAACCATGGGCTGCTAGCAAAGATTAATTAGCAGCAGCGCTGATCACTTGATTAGAAACCATCATGCCTTTGTTCATGATTTCTATGAAATCCTCTCTGCGGTCTCTTGCGAGGTTGTCTACAAACTGCTGCAGGGAGTCCCATAAGGATCTGTCATAGCTGTCTAGCAGGGCAAATGCACTCGCCACTTTCATGGTTGTGGGAGCTGTGCTGCATACCCTGCGCCCCACTAAGTCGAGTTTCCTGCTTTCCTTGTCTGGTGGAACCGTGAAGACAGGATTAGTTGTGTGAACTATCTTTGCAGCCAAAATCACAACTGAGTCAGGAGGAGTGTCTGACCGTAGCAATAAGGGGTCCTGCTCGTAACACTTATATTTTTTTCTGAAGGTTAGTCGGAGCTGCTTTAGCTGCAGCTGGTGTAAGGAAAAGTTCCATGGCTGGTTCTTAGAAACCTGGAACTATAGGTAGAAGGGGTCTTGATGCTCAATGTTGGTGAAGAGTCTTGAATATCACCAAGGTAGCCATGGATGGAGCAGGAAATGAAATATTCAGTTTTGTAGTTCCTCTTACAAGCACCTACTGAAACTTGTTGATGTCATGAACTGGCAAGACCCTTTGATGCAGGAGAAGAATCAGTCAGCGTTCGTGAGTTTCTACCAGTGCAAGAGGAAGAGGTGGAATAAAATGACCTCCATCTGGATCGCGACCTAGTTCTGGATCAAGGATGATTCTAGGTCTGCACCTAGAGGAGCAGCTCGGTGAGGAGTGCCAAGAACAATGACGATGTCTGGAAGTCGCTCCTGTTCATGTTCTATGGCGACATCTGGACTTGGACTGAGGAGACTTTGATCTCCATGGGGAAGCTGGAGGCCTTTCCGGTGAAGGAACTCCCAAAGGTGCCTCTGTCTGAGGAAGAGGCGGAGGCGAAGTACATGGTGTAAGCGCTGAAGGAGGTGGCAAAGGAGGAGGAGGTGGCGGAGAAGGCTGCGGAGAGTCCGGAATAAGGATCGGTGACGATGGAAAGTATGCCACGGAATATTCCGAGTCAGAAGATGATGGCAACCTTCTTGGTCTCGATTTCCTGACCCATTCCACAGATCTGGTATGCCTCAATGTCAACTGACTTCTCAACGCTGATTGCCCTCTATGTCTCGACGTCAGAAGACTTTGACGTGAAGAGTCTCCTGTGTCTCGATGTTGTGAAATCCTTCGACAACTACCTCCTGTGTCTCAAAGTCTCCTTCTTGACGTCGACCTACCTCTTGGCAGCAAGCATGTAAGCACCGTACCTCATCTTGACGTTGATGTCCTCGACTTTGAACGATGTTGTTTCTGAGGATTTTTTCTCTTATTGGATGTTCCTCACCTGGAGTCCTCAGAGGAAGGTGGTAGAGCTGTGGTAGAGGACCGACCCTCTCCTCGCTCACCTGATGTCTCACTTTCAGATTGCGCCTTCTGCTGTCTACGTCGCCCTTCAGCTCCATGAAGGCGAATCTTCTCCCTACCCCTCAGGGTCCCCCTGGAAAAGGTCTTGCAGTGCTGACATCTGTCAGGAATGTGATTGTCAGGAAGGAAGATAATACACAGATCATAAGGATCTGATTTGGCCTTCTTTCTGCCACAGGCAGGGCATTTGCTAAATAAATATGGCATTTTGACTAGAAAAAAACCTTTCCTGTCAGAAAATGACAGAAAAACACTAGAAATGTTCAAAACCGTGGAGTCAAGGTGTTGACAAAAAGTCTGAGTGAATCTTTTGAAGGAAAAAGCCCAAAAAGTCAGAGCTCAGTGCTCCAAGAACCTGTCCCCAGGAGCTGGAAAAAAGAACTGAGGTAACTGCCACCTACTGGGCACGATGGGCTATTGGTGGGCTGTGAACTCTTAAAGGCACAGAGTCACTTTTCATATTTGCAGCCTATAAGTCTACATTGTCTTCTTCATTCTCCTTTTTTATTTTAAAAAGGTTTGTAAATGAGATTTATGAGGACAAATTACACAGTTCCTGGTTATTTACCTGTTTTTTAAATTATATATTGACCCTTTTTCACATGCAAATTAATGCAATTGGCCAATATAGCCTTATTTATAGTCGGCAAAAGATTATAATAAATTAAGTGCTAATCCTGGCATTCCTGAAGTAAGGCGAACAAACATCTACATTTCAGAATATATATTGTAAAGAAGTGCTGCGGGATCCCCACATGTGGGCGGGACTATTCAGTGCTTTTGATTATTAATGAAGATCCCCTGAGAGAGAAGTAACCGCTCTGACTGCTTGACACACATGGATACCCACAAAGATAACCATTTCATTTGTAATCAAGTCTTAAGTGGTCTCATTTTCTATCCCTCTTTCAATTGTACAGCACACTCTCGTTTTATAGTGAGTTTCATGCTACATAAATCTACATACATACAAGAGCAGAGCACCAAGTGCAATGCCTGGTAGAAAACAGTTCTTAAAAGAATGGAAACTGGCCAAGAAATAGGAACAGTGAAAAATGCAATAACTTCATGATGGGTGCAGCAAGATGCTGTCGTTTGGGAGACAATGTAAAGAGAGTGAAGATAACAATGTATCAAGAAAAATCTTCACGTAAGATTTATGGAAAAATTCGTCCAACTCGCAATCTGATTAAACTATAGCATATTAAATCACATAGAGTAGCTAAAAATAGTAACAAAGTGGTAAAATGTGGCTTTACACAACGGCTTACAAGTAAACAAATATTCAGCATGTGGAACCCCATAACAGTAAACAGTTTCTCCTGTAATAGAGTATATTGAAATAGCTGGCAAAGTGTGGTATTTGTTACCCTTGCACAGTGGTGTTCAGGCACATGCTGAAGCAATCAATCAAATGATCTGATCAGCAGACGTCAACCTCTGCAGGGAATATTACGTCAGTCCAAGTCACAGAAACCAAGAATCCAGCTTAAATCAAACAAGAACAAGTCCACTCTTTCTGGTGTATATACTCCTATTTAACCACAGATTCCTCAGCTTTTGAATTTTCCTAGGTACCATACCGGATCTGGACATTTTCCATAGCAACTGCTCCTGCGCGCCATCAGACTCTGTGTGGGATCTCACTCCACCTCCAGAAGTAATGACACAGAGCCGAATATAGATGCTACCACAGCCCGAGTATGTCGATCTAACTTTGAACTCTTACGCGTCCTCAAGACGTTGATTATCCATGAGTGAAATCTAACTTGAGGCCTTTTTAGAACCCTAAATGTCTACTCAACAGAACCAGGAGGGATGACGGTGTGAAACCTGTGATTAGATCGAGTATATGATGGATACTTCAAACCACAGATTACTTACCTTTTCTATAGATACTAAAGCAATACTTCCCAAAAGGGGGAGGTTCTGAGTACTTGAGTTATACAAGGAAGTTCTGCATGATCGAGCGGATAACATTTCTTCACAGTAGGCTTGTCAAGACAGTAATGCTTGGTGAAGGTGTGTATGGAAGCCCGTGGAACAGCCTGGCAGATCTTCAACACCAGACACCTCTTGCCAATGTCATTGTGCTGGCCTTTGCTCTGGTGGAACAGGCCTTTGGGCTCCTGTTTTGCTAGGACATGGCATATGTTTATGCACAGTATGATCCACCTAGACACGGTGAACTTCTGCTCCACCTTTTCCTTTTTAGCACCAGAAGAGCCAATAAAACGCTGGCCATCCACCCAGTGTTCTTTAATGCATTCGATGTAAATGCTCAGAGTTCTTTTTCAGGCCAGTCCAGTCAGCCTCTCCTCCATCTTAAAGGGCTGAGGAGGAGCAACAAAATACAGGGAGAGTGAGAGACAGCCCCACAAGAAAGGACAATACCAATTTTGGCAAAAGAAAGCATGAGTACTAATTTATCCTGGAAAAGGTTGATGCAGAGAGGCTGCATCGACAGCACCTGTAGCTTGCTAACATGGCACATAGAAGTAATTCCAATGAGAAATACCTTCTTCATGGTCAGTAATCTCAGGGAACAACTGTAAATGGGAATGAAGGGCACAGTAGGAAACATGTATCTGAGACCCTTCAAAAAAATGGAACAACTGGTGTCTTGAATAAAGTGGTTGATCAGGCAAACATAGAAAAAGCAAAAGAGCAAACAAATACCTTTAACAGTGACCACCACAAAGCTCTGCTGGGTCAGAGATAGAACAAATTACAAAACATCCAACGGTTTGGCCAGCAGAGGTTCAACTTAATGGTCTCTGTACCAGGCCACAAACCACGCGTTACAACAGATTTGTTAGCAGGGTGCCTAGCAGCAAGGATAACAGTGCTCAGCAAGTACGTCAAATTCACATATTTGGAGCGAGTACATGCATGGAGGTGCAGGTTGTGGACATTTAGGTGCAGGAACTTTTCTCAGTTGCTGACTCATTAGGAACGTCTGAAGCAGTAGCCGGATGCGTGGAAAAACTGTCGCGCAACAGATTTGTCCTGGCCCAATCTGGAGCCATCAGGATGATAGGAGCCTGCCCTCTCCTGATCATCTTCAGAACTCGAGACAGGAGAGGCAGAGTTGAGAATGCATACTGGAGGCCTATGCTCCACTGCAGGCATTATACATCGCCCCGGAAACTTCTTGGTGGAGATTCCAGTGCATAATACTCAACACACCGCATGCTTGGAGATGGCAAAAAGATCTAACCTAGGAATGCCTTACTGGGCAAAGATGCCTAAAGCCTCCGGTAGATTAAGATGCCTTTTGTCTCCTGCCAGCTGATGACTGCTGAGCTTATCCAGCCTGGTGTTCAGTGAACCCGCCAAATGATTTACCACCAGGGAATCCCTTGAAGATCCTTGAGAAGCAGTGCTTCCTGACACAGGATCTGTGGCACAACACCGCCTTGCTTGCTGCAGTACCACAGTCATAAATTTGGTTGCTCAAGACCTGACCTGGCTTCCCTTTAATGGCCTTCAGAGCCAACCGAGTGGCACGAAGCTCCAGTAGGGGTATGTGGTAGCTATGCTCCATTTAGGTGGCCACCCAGAGACAATGCATCTGACAATACTGTGTGTTCTGAGTGGGGCAAGGAGAATGGTCTGCTTCAGGTACGATTAGTGCCCAACACCTACCACGGAGGGTCCCAGGCTCACTCCTCCGAAATGCGAGTGCCATCTTAAAGGCTGCCCCAGTGCTGAGCCCACTACAGACATCGGCTCCTCTGCAAGGCCTACAAATGCCAATGGCCAAGACGACAAGAAACCTCAGAACTATCTGCGCTGGAACACAGGAATGAGCCCGTAACATCAGGATTTACTGGTCCGGGCGCGTAGCTCGCTCACAGTGCGACCGCCATGTTTGGCGGCTAGCCACGCCTCCGAAATCCAAGAAGCTTAGTTGCAGCTGCAGCAGGGAAGTAGGATGAAGAAGATGACTTCTGTCTCTGGTGGTGTCTATAGCCTCTGTTACCATGATGCCCTCTTGCTCAATAAAAGTGGTGTGTTGGGTGCTGCAAGAGCTGTGAGGGTTGCTTCTGGAGATAGACAAGATCCCAACAGTTTTCTTCACGTTTTGGAGTCACCTTTCCTGCATGTTGGAGCATTGGCTATGAAAAAGATCCAGATGCAGACTGGCGCCTGGGGGTATTCAAAAGTTAAGTAATCTGTGGTTAGAAGTATGAAAGCTTGCGCAGGACCACCAATCACAGGCAGCGGGTTATTGGGTCGGTATTTAAAGCAGACCTCACACCTGAGCCTGTTAATTAATGCCGATCGACTTGGCAGCAAATTGGAAAGGGCAAGAAAGTGCCAGAAAGGCAACAGCATAAGCATCCACTCAACTTACAGCCATGCACAGATGGCATCCTGAAAATAATGCGGGTAGTAGAAAGCATACAGTCGGGGCTCGAATCACAAAACTTTTTTCACAAGCAAGCATAAGTCACAAAATAAGTATCAGGGCGTATGTCAATGCAGATGTTGCCCTAACATGCAGATTTATGTGCAGTCATAAATGTACCCTACAGCAAGCTTTGACAGACCAGGAGAATCAGGTATTCAATGGGAGACTTTGCTAGCCACTCAGAAATGCAATAGTATTGTAAGGCCTGGGCAACCTGATAAACCATACCCACCATGGATATTGCCCAGCACAGATAAAAAGCCACAGAGATGGGTAAGAAAATTAGACATACACAAGGCTACCTACGGAATCATCAATATCCCTAGCATACAACATGGAATTGCGAATGAAAAAAATATATTTTGCGGTGTGTCAAAACACAAACTAACAACTGAAAACTGCAAGTACGCAACCTGCTAAAAACTGCATGAGTCTCATGGAGGAGTCTAGAACCAGTCTCGGTGCCACAAACCTAGCAAGTCATATAAAAGAAAACACCACTTGCGCCACCAACCTTGACAAAAATCAAGGTGTATTTTGACACAACCTAAGTAACAGGATAATTCTGAGGATCACAGGAATACAAGCAAGTCGCATCTATATGAAGCATGATTCGACATGAAAGAAAAAGGGCCAGAGTAACAAAAGCATATGCATAGCCTAAGAATTGTCCTTGCTTGATGGTGTGGTGCCAGTCATTAGATTTTTTGGGTCTCTGTCGAGTAGAAGTAAATCTGCAGAGGCAACACTCATAGGCAGAGAGGGGGCAAAAGAAGGGGTTTGCCTTTCCACTTCACAAGAGTCTCATCTGCAGTGAGGTATTATGGCAAAGCCAGAGAAGCAGCCTCTTGGTGTTTCAGATAATATTGCCATTGCAATTCTTCAGCATTCATGAAACCTCTGTAGCTACCCATGAGGAAGACGAAAGGATCATGGAGGAAAACAAAATATAAAAGATAGACCAAAGCTAGTGGTGAGATTTGCATAAGAAAAGCGGTTCTTTCATGGTCTTACATCTCCGTGGAGTAGTGCTATGGGGTTTTCTACTATAAGTTACACATCGATATAACTGCAAGTAGTTTAATCTAGTCAATTTTCATTGTGTACAGTGTTGATTCACAAATTAGCGGAAAACAGTTTGCAAGCTGAGGGAGTGGGACGTAATGGTTTGAGGTCTGGAATTTATAACTGCAGACAACTGGCTTAATACAATGTGTTCTTTTGTCCTATAGGCTTATTGAGGCACATAATTCCTGTAAAAACAGTCGCTTATACCACTGGTGAGGACCATGGAACAGTAGAGTGGCACTATTCTGAGAGGAACATATACATCTGTCCTTGAACTAAAAGCTCCAATATTTTCGAGGAGAGGGATTGATTGGGCTAAGTGGAAAGGGACCAAGTTAAGAGGAGAGGTTTCCCTACTATGTACACATAATTTTTATGATTTAGGTCTTGTGGTTCTGGAGTGCTAGAGAGCCCAAGGAAGATGGCGGCACATTCAGATTGCTCTGGTGGCCGTATACAACAAACTACACTAAACGTGCTGAAATGCCAGTAAAGTAACAGGTACTAGATGGATAAAAAACAGTGAACAGAGGGGGCGCCCAGATCCACTGCTCCTAATCAGGCAAACCCATATAAACCAGAGGATGGCTGAAGGAAGGTAAGCCTGACTCATGTTGGGGCATGCTTCAGCACCAGCCTCACGTAGGAAGAAGAGGCCTGGTGCAGTCATGCATAATGAGCTGCAGACAAAAGCCGGCGCTGATGGAGAAACAGTCCGATTGGTGTAGGGATGGCTGGCACTGCGCTCACCAGACAGATGCGGACAGTAGGCTCTGCCCCATAACACATATGGTGCAGTGAGGAGTGCGGGAGAGCAAGGGGCAAAGCATGCAACAGCAAATGCCTGTCTACAAGCAGCCAACCTAAATTAGTGTATTGTCCAGATGCAATATCTATGTGCAAAGAAACACAGTGACAGACGCAATTGAGTCACAAAAATGGATTGGACTGCACATGGCGTGGTCCCTAACTGACAGACGCAGTTTCTGTGCAACACACACAACCAGCAGGGACAGGCCTCATCAGACAGAACATAACCGTGGGTTGCACATATTAACCGGCTGGTGCAAAGTGGAATCATTAAACAAACCCTATAGACACACACACTATATAGTCGAACGCTACCAGCAACAGTCATCCACAGACAAATACGGGTGCAGATGAGTATGAGAAGGGGTGATACGAAATAAAGCACTTTGCCTTTAGAAACAAAGAAATCAACACGTACACATGATAAATGCACTGAACCTGAGACAAGCATGGCAGCAGAACCACGATACACTGGAATCTAATAACGATAAAGAGGTTGGCACACTATTAAAGGCAATGTAAGGCAGTCTTGCCAAAACTGATAACAAGATAGAAGCACTGACCCAAAGATTGGACTACATGAAAGCAGGAGCGGCTCCTCCGCTAAGGCGGAGGAGCGTCGTCCCACTGCTTTACACCAGTGCAGAAAAGGAAAAATAAAATGATAATACCATGATGTTATTATAATTTTATTTTTCAGTGCATGCCAGGTTAGGGCAGGGTGGGCTGGGCTGTCAGAGCAGGGGAAGGAGGAAATATGTGCACTTAAGTGCGCATGGTGGTTTGGTCAGCCCTCTTGGGCTGGCCAAACAGTCATGCGCACTTAGCATGTTCTTCACCTGGCTGTATTGCAGAGCTTGGGTGGGGAACTTGCACAGACTCCCACTCCCTGTCTTAGCGCCGAACCAGGCCGCTCAGACCAATTATGCCACTGCTGTCATGCTGGTGACAGCAGCGTCATGATTGGCTTTGGGGAGCCTGTGTGCGTCCTGGTTCTGGGAATCAGGAAGAGAAGCGGAGGAGAGACGGTGGCTGTGCAGAGGTGTTAAAAAAAGATTTCACACACCACCTGCCTTACCACCTCTGTTCTGTACCAGCCGCCACTGCATGAAAGAGAAACTACAAGAACACAAGCAACATATAACGACGACAGAGAAACGCTTTTCAGATGTGGAGAACACTACAATTATTGTACCTAAAACACTGAAAAATATAGCAAAAGAACTCGAGTATATAAAGATGAAAAACAAAGTCTTGGAGGCAAGATCCCGTAGGTATATTATAGGAATTCCGGTTATCCCGGAATCAACAGCCATGGGGAGAGTTGAGGACATTAGTGGGAAAATGCTGATCTCAATTTTCAGAGGGGAAAAACTGTCCCCAGTGTTTGTGGTCGAGTAGGCATATCGTACTACTACAGAGATCGAGATACAATCCCCACTTTGGTTATCCACATCATACAAAAGCAGTACAAGAGGCCCACCATAAATTTATTCACGTAAAGAAAAAGTTACAAGAAATGAACATGCAATATGGTATACTCTACCCAGCGCAACTGAGATTTCATATGAATGGCAAGGTAAATGTATTCATGGACTAGCAAGTAGCGACTGCGTTTATTACAAAGTACAACAAAAAGAAAAACAAAAATCGCGGAGATGACAAGGACACAACAGGTAAAGGCCTTAGTGATATGGACGGGTGAACCGGCCAACTTGATGGACAATTAGCCTGATTTGTTGACCACTACAGAAAAACTAATCTAAGAAGTTGTAAGTGTATTGAGGGAGAGAGTCCATGATATTGTTGGTTGAATGCATATGTGAAAAGTAAAGAGTATCAAATATTTTGACAACCTGTTCTATAACCTTAGTGTAACGATAAGTCATGCAACACACTTAACGGTAATTTTCAGCTATAGAAAGTCAGACTTTATAAATGATAGATCAAAATAGGCATTTTTGGGAACAAGAATTGCTCATCTGGACACCCCCAGGCTAGATAACTTCAATGCCTGAGAAAGGTAACATGTTGGGCCATGCAATGCCCTACTAGTTATAGTACAACAAGAATTGATGGACATTTGGAGGGTCCAAGAGGGTACCAAACAGAAGTACACATTCTAGTCAGCAGTCCAGGGTTCAGCTTCCAGACTAGACTTTTGGTTGGGGACTAAAGATATAACAGGTTCGACTGATAGTGTAAAGCACCTTTCACCAGTGATTTTATTGGTGTGTGTGTACCGGGTAATGTGGGATCAAAATGTATGTGGAGATTTCAACCCACTATGCATTAGATATGGTCTTCAGAGAAGAAATTAAACAAGCCTCAATACTATACTTTGAAATAACTAAAGACTCAGTAGGAAAACATGGTAAAGTATGGAAAGCATTCAAAGCTATAATTTGAGGGAAATGCATTTCCAGGGGCTATTGTATTTTAAGATCTATTAGAGACATACACAACACACTAGAACAACAGTTTACATAGCTTGAGTCACAATATGTAAGGGATAACAGTCAAGAAGCATTGATGCGAATACAATCCAAATTACACAAGAATTTTGCAATGAAGCAGAGACAAAATATTTAGGAAAATACACAGTAGCCAGAGCAATTGGTCTAAATCAGTAATGATGCCACTTCTTCATAAAGTAACAGCACCAAAGCTGAACTACCCCTTAACATGGCAAAAAGAGTCTAGATGAGATTATGGAAGAAAATCATGGCCAAACCATAGAGAAAATACAATTCAACATCATAAGATGGATTCAATTACCTATCACAAAGGCTGGTAGAATTGCAATAATTAAAATGGTGATCATCCCGGAATTACTTTACCAATTCCCAAATATCCCAGCATCAATAACACATAGATTCTTAGGTCAGCTCCAATCCTTACTTGCTAAATTAACATGGGTCGATATACCATTGTGTATAGTTTGGAGGATCCTACAGAGAGCATATGATTGAGGAGGATATGCAGGGCAACATTTGAAGTACACTATCTAATAGCTAAAGCACAATTTGCCATGCACTAGTTCCTTATTAGCAGACAAGTACCTCATCGGGCACTAGAGCTGGGACTGACGATGCCCTATAGTCTAACAAATGTAATATTGAAAGCCTTGAAACAAACACATAATGAGGTTCATACTTTGAATGGTGCAATATGGGCTGGGCACATGTACGTGGGGCAGATACACCACATATACTAGTGGCTTGAAACACTTAAGTGGCTATTACATGCAAACCACTGATGATACAGAATCTACATGAAAGGAAACTCGCAACACTAAGAGACCTCTACACAGAAGAGGGCTTCCTCTCACTATCTGACTACTTACAAAAGGGACGCTCTATGCCCCAAGATGTGTTCTTATCCGATCGGTTAAAAATAGTTAAACTCTTCTTTACCTCCCATATTCATGTCTACATTTCAGTCATTCATACGGAGGAGCAGACAAAATCTCGATTAGGAAGGTGAATAAAAAGATCCAAACCCTGTAACCTTGTAGCATGTCACGATACTAAGAACTTTATTTTGAGCTAAACTGGTAAACAGCACACAATTGAAACCCCACCCTCTTACCCCTTTTAAAATGTAAATAAATGCAAAAGAACAAGAGCAAAACAAATAAGGATATGCTTTGTTCCAAAAGGTTCAGGGTGGTATTTTATCTAAAAGAAACAAAGTCTAGAATTCCACATTTTATCAAACGGAAGAGACCAAATCAAATAAGAGCTAAGAGGATGGCATAGATCTATGAAAAGCGACATTTTTTTGCCAGACAGCCACATCAAACTATTTTACAAGCACTTGATCATAGCGCAATGTTAGATAACAGAGAATCAGTGAGCACGGAATAGGAGGCCCATAGCGAGCGTACAGGTGAGCCAATTCCAAATGCAGCAGCGAATACAAGATTCAATTTCAGCCCCATTTTGCAGCGACCTAGCCTGTGCCACTGAGGGACACCTGTTTTAATAGTCAAGACATCCTCCAGCATCAAACAGATTTTGGCAATCTTGCAATTTAATGGAAATTCAAATACAAAACAGCACAATGTAAGTTACAAGAGTGTGTAAGCCCTCCGCTGTAAAGCAGCGGAAGCAAATGCTAAAACTGACAACAATGCAGTTGAACAAATTAGACTTTGGCTCAAGACATATACACAACATTTCTATTTGAGTTGCAAATCTTGTGAACTTCTAAAGTGGCATCCACTGACTGCCAAATCTCAACAGCAAGAATGTTAGCATGCATTTAACAGCAGCACATGTATGTGTGGATGTAAGTGAAGGCATGTGGAATATTTATTAAAATCTACTTGTCCAAAAGACGGGATGCTTCAGACATCTAATTACCCTGTAAAAAATATGAATGTGCTTCTTTTTTGTCATGCAGGGAGGCGACAAATGATGGCAACATTCTCATTATATCAGAGCTCTGATGATGGCCTGATTACATTAGGACCCACATTATATTAGGGCTTTGATTTTGCCACCTTTCACCATCTACATATAGGAGCAGGAAGTAGGCAAAATTGGTAGTTCCAGGTTTGGAATGCTCTCAGTAAACACCCACACGCTAACAGGTTTCAGGTTACTCACCAACTCTACTTCAATCTCTTCCTGGCAATTTCTCCTAGTAAGGGTAAAACGCTTTTCAGAGTGAGGAAAAACGGGCTGAAGGGAGAATGTGTTTATCTATTCATGTCAAAATAAAAATCACAAATGTTTGCTTTGAATTCCTAGAACCAGTACATCTCCACAAATGCAAGCACAAATACTCAAATACTGTGGGTGCACGTTTGTGAAATTCTTTCAGAACTGGGCCCTTAATTTATTCTCATGTTGCACATAATGATGCTTATAATGTTTTTTTTTTTTTTTTGTCCTCATATCACTGTACCGTCGGCAAATCTCTGACCGCTCTATCTGTGCGCCTCGCGATCCGCTGCATTCGCTCTTGGCTCTACCGCTCTTAATTCCAGGCGGGGCCTTCACCACGGGTGGTGCCTCGGTGTAATCATAGGTACTCCATATTGGAAGGAGAAAAAAAATTAAAAATCAGCCTAAATTCCTCTCCATCTGGAAAAGTCTGCCCATATCTCAGGTAAATTCCCAGTTTTACAATTCCGATCCAAACGCCATACCCAGGTAGCTGCTTTAATCCAGTCTGTTTTCGGGGGGGTGGGGGGAGGGATCAACCCACAGCTTACAGATCTCTCCACGCTATAAGTATCAAATAAAATAGAAGACGTAACTGCTGTCTGCTTAGTACTCTACGAGTAGCACCATCTACACCCAGTAATACTAAAGCGTAGTTTACCGTTATAGTTACCCCGAAAATATCTTTACACATGGACTCTATACCACTCCAGAATGACTTTATTCCGGGGTGTAATAAGAAAATGTGTTCATCATTGGCTTTTAAAAGGCCACAACTTCTGCACCTTGGAATGGGTGATGGGGTAAACTTAGCAATCTTTGCGGGTGTCCAGTATAATCTATTGATTGTGAAAAAGTGGTTACGCTTTAGATTTGCAGGCTTGACAGTTGAATATAATAATTTCAAGGAGTCTCCCCAGATTGTTTCCCCTTGAAAAGTATCTCCCCACACCACATATGGTGACTTTGAGTTCTTATCATCTGCTTCCAGGAATTTCCAGTAACATACAGCAATCTCCTTTTTCTTTGGTCTTATATCCTGAAGGGAGAACTCAAAATCCCAGACCCCCTTGTCTCTAATTTCGAGGCCGCCAGCCAGGAAGAAAGTTGTAGATATTTAAACCTGGATAGTTTGTCCCCGACTTTGGCTCTCAAAACTTCCCAAGGTAGTATCCCTTGCTCTGACATCACATCTCCCCAGGTGGCCATCCCTGCCTGTCGTAATGGAAGACTCAGTACATCTTGCATGCATCATGGGGTTACAGGGGAGTCCCAAATAGGTGCAAAATCCAAATAGTATCCAATACCAATCTTTCTCCTCACCTTGAACCAAAGATAAAGTGCAGACTTTAGGACTTTGTCGTATCTTCTTAAAAGACTTTGGAGCACCAAATTTATACAAAAACCCGTAAGCACCCTCCTCCCTTATCAGCATTCCCCAGGCAGAATTATTAGGTTTCGCTAACAGCACCCGGACATTCTTGAACTGGAATGCCATACAGTATATATTTAGGTCTGGTAAGGCCAATCCGTCCTTTTCCAGCCTACGTCTAAGCTTTTTCCAAGACAATTTGGCCCCTCTAGAAGTCCAGATGAAGCGAACTATTTTCCCTTGGATTTTGTCCAACTTGATCTTGGGAATGTAAGGTGGATAAAATTAAAGAGATCAGTAAATTTTGGGAGAATCGACATGTTTGCTAAATTCACACGCCCATAGATTGTTAAGGGCAGATTCCTGCACCTGGACAACAATATATCCACCTCCTTTTCTACCCTTTTTAGGTTATGTAGTGGGATACCGTTCAGAGTTTCAACAACCGTTATCCCTAAATATTTTATCTCAGAGCTGACCCTCTCGGTCCACCCCTCAACTTTCCAACACAATATCTCAGTTTTAGAGTGGTTCACGGAGTACCCTGATAGGGCTCCAAATTCTGCCATTATCTGCTCTAATCTCAGGAGTGTTATGCCCGGATCTGATGTGTAAATTAGCAAGTTGTCGGTATACAATGCCACCTTACTATTGAAAGATGGCAAGTGAAAGGGGATTATCGGTCTATCTTCTCTCAATTGCTGCGCAAGGGGCTCAATATAAATATCAAACAGTAAGGTTGATAGAGGACACCCCTGTCTTGTTCCCCTTTGTATACTGAAGCACCTTGTTAGTGACCCATTCAAAAGAATCTTGGCCGATGAATTCTTGTACAATTTCTGTAGGGTACTCACAAAACCCTGGCCGAATCCCATCACCCCCAAGACCTCCCAGAGGTAGGACCAGCACACCCGATCGAAGACCTTAACCGCATCGATCGCGATCACACCCAGAGGGGTCGAGCGGGTTGTGGCAAGATCTATTGTGCCTATCAATTGTTGCGTGAGCTCATACATTTGCTGCTTTGGGATAAACCCTTTCTGATCTATATGAATTAGTTGGGGAGCAAGCTTGGCCAATCTCCCTAAGATACTCATGAAGATTTTATATTCTGCATTCGAGAGGGAGATTGGCCTATAGTAGTCTGCCTTCCTTGGGTCTTTGGCAGGTTTTAGGATCGAAACTATTGTGGCCTCCCCCACGTCTCCGGGATCGCCCCTCCCTGCCGATATATTAAATTAAACAAGGCCTCCCACTCTGGGATCAATTCATCAATAAGAAGTTTATACACTTCTATAGGCAAAGCATCCGGCCTTGCCATTCTTTGCATGGAGTAGACTATCTCTAATATCTTCCCTGGTGATGGGGGCGTCCATAAAGTCTCTACCTCCGTTGTGAGTTTAGACATTTGTACTTTCCCCAACCGCCCTCTAAGCTTCTCGTGATCTGGCTGAACCTCCTCAGAATATAATTCAGAGAATAGTGTCACCAGGCAATCCTGCATTTCGCCTGCCTTATTCGATCTCTCCCCCACAGAATTGACTTAAAAGTCGCTAATGTAGTTCCTCACCCGCTCTACCATGGTTTTCCACAATAATAATGTGCCAGATCTCTCTACGTACTCAAAATTCCTCATACTCCTAGTTAGCCATCTCTCGTTACACTTCAGGTCCAATTTCATCTTATAATTTAACCTCTCCTCCTCCAGTTGTTTTAATACTCCCTCTCTTCCTCCATTTAGCCAAGGCCCTTGCCTCTGAAGATCCGCCTCTAAAGCCCCCACTCTATCCTCCAGCCTTTTAAGGTAATTTCTTTCAGCCTTGTTTTTATAGAGGGCCAGATTTTGCAAGACCCCACAGCAATATGCCTTAAAAGGGTCCCAGATTGTACCCTGGGAGGCTGATCCCCTGTTGTCAGGAAAAAAAACCTTAGACTTGCCTCAGAGAATCGACTACCCCAGGGTCCAGCAGAAGGCACCTTCTCAAGGTCCACCTTACTCTGGATTTCCCATTACACTCAAAAGACATACTAACTGCCGCGTGATCTGAGATATGCCCTGGCAGGATATGGATTATCTTAATACAGTCCACCAAGATTTTATCCACAAAAATATAATCTATTGTAGAGAAATGACTGTTTTTTTTACTGTGGAACGTATAGCCCGTCTAGTACCCTTCATGTGCCTCCAAGCATCTACCAATGTTAGATCATGAAGCATATTTTTCAGGGCCTGTCTCATACGAGGGGCGGGTGCCTTATTCTTTTGGGTCGATCTATCCAGAGAAGGATCAAGGGGAGTATTAAAATCCCCCCTACAATAATTGAGGAAGCAACCTCAACCAGATTCAACACCAGTTTAGATAGGTGTTGGGGGTCATCTATATTTGGTCCATAGAAACTGACACACAAAGTCTAAATCTCTGTAGCTCACTGTAGCCATGACCCACCTTCCAGTACTATCAGTTTTTGATGATATAATCTTAGCCCCAACACCCTGCCTTTTTAGGATAGCAACTCCCTTACAGTGCTCAGTTTGTTCAGAAACTGCATAGCTTCCCAGCCACCTACATTTTGAATAAAGAACTCTGCTCTCACTGGCCATGAGGTGGGTTTCTTGTAGGAGAATAATATGAGCCTTGCTCTCTTCTAAAAATCTCATCGCCAGCCTCTGTCTGTTATTAGACCTAAGATCATTCACATTCTGTGAAAGCAAAGAAAGCAAATTACTCCCCCCCGTTTGCCATCTTTAAATATGGTATCCGAACTAACACACAACATTCTAGACCATCTCACTGCATAATTAGATCCAAGTGATATTGAGGACTTATTTTTTATCTTTTTTCCCACTGCTCCCCACCCAGTGCCATTCCCTCACCCTTCCCATCACCCCCCACCCCTCCCTGGGGAACCCTCCTACTACTATTAGACATGGATGCCTAATGAGCTCCCAGGAGAAGCGATCAAATTTAAGCGCACTAATTCAACCCCCCTGTTCTCTCCCCCCCACCTCCGTTCACTAGAGATCAAGAGACCACTCCTTTTTTAATGGTGTCAATTAACCCATCACCTTCTTCTACTGAGCGATAATTGTACATATGGATGTTCCACATTATCCAGAGCATAGCCGGAAATTTCAATTGTGCTTTCGCTCCAAGTCTATTCAGCTCCTCCATCCTCTTACCCAGTTCCCACTGCTTTTGATCAGTAGCTCGGGAAACACCAGATCTGATGGAGAACGAGTATGAACCAACTTGAAAGGGGCTATGCCTCAGGGCTTCGCTCAAAACCACCTCCTTCAGTGAATATGAGAGAAAGCTTATAAGTATTTTCCTTGGTTTCTGCCTTTGGGGGCTCCTTTTGAACGGATCTCTGTGCGCCCTCTGAATCTCGGTGTCAAGGTTGATATCAGGCCTGTCCTTCAAAGCTGTATCTCGCAGCAAAGCTATCACGAAGGCCCTGATATCAGATCCCTCAGCGGCCTCTGGGACATTTAAGAGCCTAAGATTATTCCTACAAGAGTGGATTTCAACACTCTCCAGATCTTCCTTTAGCCCCTGGTTCTGTTTCAACAAAAGACTTATATCTGTAGTATTCGCTATATCCTGTCTCATAGTAGCAGCCTCTTCTTCCAACACCCCTATTCCAGAGGCCACCTCCTCAAGTTTTTGAGCCAGGGCCACACAAGAGGCCTGAATATCTGCCTGGTTTGTCTCAGAGATCTTAAATCGATTCCTCATCTCTTCTTTTAAGGCCAGTACAATGGAGGCCAATGACTCCTCATGGGACTGCCCCTTTGCAACATTCCCAGACTCTGTTCCCTGCAGGGGGGGGCCCCTCCACCAGACCAGGCACATTTGCAAGGGCAGTAAATCGATTAGAGATGGGAACCTGAGCTTGAACCCTGGCTATGATATTCGGATCTACAGTAGGCACTTTATTTGTATCTGGAGTCATTCCACTCTTCACTGCTTGTTCCACATCTTTAGTAATCTCGGCGGCCCTATCCATAGTTTCACACTTCCGTCTTGCGTCCAAATCAGCCTCTCTGCCTTCACTCTGAGGCCCAGTGGAGGCAAGAACTCTATAAAAAGACTTGAGCGAGGGGGTAATCTTAACCTGCGAGGATATTGCCAGTTCCCCCCTGCCCCGAGGGCTCTTTACAGGCAATTTTGCTGTTTTCGCAAGTTTCACAGCTTTCGGTAGCAGGGCCCTTTCCATATTGCTCGCCTAGTTATGACATTTTGCCCCTTTGCACTACCCCCAACGGCTGGAATTACCACAACAGGGGGAAGATCAGAACCTGAACACGCACTCTACTGCTGTTATTCCTCGGGTACGTAGAGTGTATCTAGAGACTTTATCCAGCACCTTCCTATAATTTTCAGGATGCTGACTGCCCTTCTCCATGGGCAGAGGGCACACAGCCCAGCCCCCTTTCAGTTCAACTGCCCCAGGGAAATCCAAACACCGCTGCACAGGCAACACACTGCTCACTGTAAGATATAGCTTTTCTACCTCACATGGGAGTATTACTTCCCTCATTTGCACCAGAAGATCCTCCATGGGCGGCTGACATCCTTCTCTGACCGCCCTACTCCTTGTGCTGACACTGCCGTGGCAGCCCCGGAAGAACCCCGCACCGGACGCTCTGCAGCGACGCAGCTTTCTCACAGCACTCACCCAGCGCGGCTCCACGGGTGGGAACTCCAGGAAGGAGTCCACTCCCACCGCCGCAGGGGCCAGACACAGCGAGGCCATGGAAACCAGACTGCCGCCACAGGTAGGATGAGGGAGGAAAAGACAGAGGCCAGAGGCTTGGAGGGGTAGATGACTCGGGTAAGGGCGCTATGCCGTACAAGAGCGGAGTACTTCTCCTGGCGAGCTCGTGGCTGGTTAGCTAGCGGCCGCCATGTTCCCCCAAGTCCCGATGCTTATTATGGTTTTACAGTGATTCGCCATTATAATCTTTTTTCTTTGTTTAAATACTGGCATGCATAAGATACTGCATACTAGATGCTGCCACGGAGAAAGGGTATTTAAAGATGCGCAATATTTCAGCAAACTTTTTTTCCAAGTTGTTTTTTGTGTGTATATTTTATTTTGAAACCACTCATTCTTGTCTTAACTGCATTGCATTTTTTTGTAATACTAGCATGCATCAAACACTGTATACTAAATGATGTCTCAGAGAAACGGTATTTTAAGTTGCACAATAGTTTAGCAAAACCTTTCTTTTCAAGTTAGAATTTTGTGTGTACATTTTATTTTGAGAGCACTCACCAATCTTGCTTTAACTGCATTTACGTGCAATTAGGGAGAATTATTGATGGCCTCAAATTGTTAATTTAGCGTACATGTACACTTTATACTCCTGCAAGTAAAGCAAGCTCAGCTCCGAGTTTACTGCATTTTTCTATAGCGCTCACACTAACAGTAAAGGCTTTGAGTCAATGAAACATATATAAACATTTAAACAATTTATGTATTTGGGCACAAACTTTGCTTAGTAGAAGGCCATCCTCCTTCACAGAACTATACTGTGGTACCTTAAAGTGACATTCGAAGAGTTTGGGATACTTGTACAGTGAACAAAATAACCATACGTGAAAACGTATATTCTTTGACCTCAAACAATATGTCCTGCGTGTCGGAAGATATAAATTCCAACCCTCATATGTGTGTGTGGGGGGCTATTATTTATAGTCAGTAGAAGGAGAGCAACTTTCTTAAGAGTTGATACACAGGACTCATTGATGATGTGAACCTTCAGCTCTTTCCTGACTTGGAGGAAGTTTGGTGCAGTTCTGACTGGTACAGGGATGCTGTTTCAGATCCTGGGTACGTAGACGGAGATAGTCATCTTCCTTTTTCAAATGTCTTCTTCTTCAATCTGGAGCGGGCCTTGCTGCGTGTGTGTTGGGTTCCTCTGGGTATTGATAGGTTGTCAGCTAAGTAGGCAGGGTTGCCATTTGTGATGCCCTTGTAGATGATGTGACTGACATGAAGATGATGCTTGCATGCATACATACAAAGGGAACCAGTGGAGTTCCATCAGGGTAGGGAAAGATGTTGTTAAATTTACTTAGTCCCTTGTTGAAGTTGGCCACAAAATGATTTTTTTGCTGAGAGGATTGTGACCTAGAAGTCCTAAAGTCAACATGCAAATAAGTCCAGTTCAATTAAATATTTCAGCGAGATACCCAGTTTTTGGCACATTTTGAGGGCGTGTTCTACTGAACATTTGGTGTAGCCATATCTTACACTTTACGTTCTACAAAAGGTTCATAAATGAATCCACAAATTACCAGAGTAGATAAACTTCAAACACTACCATGTTTACAGGCAGCCAAGCATAGTGATCAAAAGAATACTTTAAATCTTACTGTGTAGAGGATATGTTTCATGTGTGACAGATTCTGGTGCCTGGAATAAAAACATAACCGCATAACAACAGTATTTACAAAAATTGGCAAAGCCAATAGGTTTCGCCTATTTTTTTTTAGTTTATGCTGCTATGTAGCCAGAATTCTCATATTTGAAAAAGGTGATTGTAATGTTTATTAAAAAGTTTTAAACTGTTATTAGTTGTTTAGGATGTGGTGCCTGTTCGCCTGACCTGTGCAGCTACAGGCAGTATGGCAGTGCCAAGCACTGCCAGACAGTTAAGCCCAGGTGACAAAGCCAGCAGTGTACATAGCTGCTCTTCTCAAAGATCACCTGACAGTACAGGCAAGTCAAAAAACACGATGAAGCACTCAAAAGATTGGGAAAGGTAATCTTTGAGTCTGCGCAAAGCCCATGTGATAAGCCTGAAGAAGTGATGTAAGAGCCCGACGGGATAGCTCTCATCACGAGAGTGCGAGTCAGGGGCTGCTCTGGTGTCGAGCGCTGTTACATTGTCGTTCATGATATAAAATGAGATTTTTGTTGTCAATGGATGGGTAGCAGTTTATGCCTGAACAAGCATAGGAGGCTGGCAGCAGAAGATGGAAGAAAAATCCCACATTCTACAGAAGTGCACACTTGCGCTTCAGGATCACACTCACATGCTGACGAAATCAATAAACATGCCTGCTTTAGACTAAAACATAATCGAGCTCAAATATTTTAACACTGCATGTACTTTCAAAGCAGCATAACACAAGTGTAAAGCAAGGTCACAGGCATGGACGTGTGATTGCCTGCAAATGTGCTAATTCATAATGAGATAAAACAGCATAACGCGAGTGCTTGAATATGTAAAGAACGGGTACAGGCATGCACGTGTGTTGGCCTGCAGCTGTACTCATTGATAATTAGTAAAAAAAAAAAAAAATTAAAGTACCTGCAGAGTGAGTAGCCAGTGGAAGGACACTGGCCAGTAGCAAGTGGCCAGTGATCGGAAGGTGTACTTTGCCTGAGCTCCAGCGACGGCATGGATGGCAAAAGCAGAGCTGGAAGTGAAAGCAGACGACATGCTGGCCAATGAGAAGCAAGTAAATTAGAGCAAAGTTGGAATCAACCAAATGGTAAGTTAAGGTAAGTAAGGGGGCGGGTTCCTTTTAAGGTTATTTTTTTTAAATACAAAAGACTTTGCAAGCTCAGCGCAATCGTTGTGCAGGTAAAACCTAAAAGGGAAGATGCTAAATTTCGTCAAGCAGCACAGATGCAGAGGAGGTTTCTCGGCCCAGCCAATCTACCTTCTCATTATGCTGGCAGGACCATGGCAGAACCATGTCCAGAGAGTGAAAGTTCACATGTTCTCATTCTACCCAGGTGTTGGAGGTACAGATAGCCAACAATGGGGCCAGCTGAGGTACCATGTGATCTTGACTTTAGGTGTTAAGGTGTTTCACCTATTACTAATGCTATTACTACATTTTCATAGTCCTGTGATACAACTACACAGATTTAAGATAGAGGCTACAAAGGAAAAAGCGTTTGCCTCATTAGAAATTTTTTCATTTATTATTATGCCTTTTTTTTATACAAATGGAAAAGACTACAAGGCGAGTGCCACCACCACCCATCCTCCACATGCAAGAATACAGCATTCTCAGACAAGGTGTATACGAATGGTTAAACGAGGAGAGGTTATGTACGGTCCATTTCACTGAATTTCATCTATCTTCCAAGTAATTTGATATGGCTGCAGTTCCTGTTTATGAAAAGCAGTCCATATAGAAGGTAGTACATTTAGGGTGCTTCCGGTCCTCAATGACTTCAGTGTGTGTACCAAGGTCTTTGATTTATTTAAATATTTAACAATAGGAATCCTCCAATTCAATAAAGTCGACGCGTTTCAGACCTTTAAGTGAGGCCTCTTCAGGACATAGGAAGACAAAACAGAGCAATGAGGTAATCACGCCATTAGTACATGATTCAACAAGGGCTCCACAACTAAGCGGACCACTTACGGAACACCGATGACCATAAAACAGATTAGCGAGATAGATGAAATTCAGTGATCTGTGATGTACAGTGAATGTGTGTTTATGTGTAAGATAATGTGTTTTTCTTTGTTATATGAGTGTACTATGTTATTGCTTTATGTGTACACATCCTTATACTCTTGAAAACCAGCAGTTTTGTTTTTTGCTTGCGATGAAGTCAGAATAAATGACGTTTTTTAAAGCTATATACAGTACCAGTCATCAATTTAGATTTTCACAGTCATAGTTGCGATACTATTTGTTCCCACTTGATTCCAGTTTCTTGTTTTCTGTACCCTGGGCCCAGGTTCTCATGGGAGTTACAGGGCAAACCCCTTGAATTTTGTATCTGAATCAAAACAGCAAGCAGTAAATAAAATATAAATAAAGAAGGAACCAGGTTCACCTTTACTGAAACAGGTCGAGTAAAACTGCTTGACTAACTGAAATGGCAGTTATCGCAGCTCCAGGTAGTCGTTCTTGGTGAAAGTGCTCCTGCTTTTCCACTGGGCTGCTTGGCAAATCTCCAGGAGATGTATTCGTGCAGAGTGCAGCTGTTGTCGCAATACTTCTCATGGAATGCACCCTCATTCTGCCTTGAAGCAGATGATTCATTTTGCTGCAAAACAAGGTAATGCCGTCTGACAGCTACTGGGAAATTCTTTGTTTAGACAGTTGGTGACCCCTGCCTAGGTGGCCAAATTAGACAACTGGTCAGAAGTACATATGTTTTACGTGTTGTCTGTTTAGAACCTGGTGCACACTCCAGCAAGGATCTTTCTGCTGACTTAGAAGGATTTCGACAAAAGGAGTGGAGAATGACAGATTCATTTAGATGAAAGTCTGAGGGGACCTTGGGCAGAAACCGAGGGTTGTTGTGCAAGGTTACTATCATTTGTGAAGTGAAGGCATGGTTCCTTTATTGTGAGTGCTTGAATCTCTCTGACTCTCCTTGCTGAGGTGAGAGCCAGCAGGAACATAGATTTCCATGAAAGATACTTGAGAAGCACGCTGTGAATTAGCTAAGAGTATCAGCTGAATTAATACTCGGCTGACCAAGCAATCTATTCTACTCCTATGGTACTCATAGGGGGAAAAGCCCGAAAAAGGCCATTCATGAATTTTTTCCCCAGAGAATAATAAAACAATGATGAAGCATCTTTTGTCCTCCAAAATCTCAATACTGCAGCCAGGTGAACTGACACAAAGTATTTGAAACCTTCTTGGGTTAGGTGCCACAAGCACTGTAATACTTTATGGAGTTACGTAGGGATAGGGTTAAGTCCTTAATGAATATACCAAATACAGAAACGCTTACACCTAATGTTGTAATTTTCTTTGTAGCAGGTGCCACGTTTGTGCCAGTATTTCACTGCAGTCTGCAGGATTGTTGAGATGACTGAACACTAAATGGTCAGGTTGAGTAACTTCAGGGCATGGTGGAGGACTTGTCTGCTGTGTCTGGAGAGAAGCCTGGGATTGCTCCTAACTTAACTGTATCAGTGGAAGTTGTGACCTCCCCAGCAGGTTGCTCTAACAGAATTGAGGCAGCCACGCTCGAGCACTCAGTATCAATGAGCAGTTGTTTACCTTGGTCTTGCTCAGCTAGGAAGCTGGGGAAACTGCAGAAATGAGTAAGCAAAGTTCAACAAAGGCTTCCAGTACCTACTGGCAAAATGCAGGCATTTCATGTTCTGCAGGTGCGCAAATACATTTAGAGTTGTATGATACCATTTTCAGAAGACATACTGCAGCTGATCCCACTACTAGCATTCTGACATTTTTTCAACCAAGTGAGCATGCCTGGTAGTTTTAGACCCATAATAGATATATCATGGAAATGTCCAACTTGTTTGCTATGGCCCAATCCCATTGTGTCTCCGACCCTTCTGAAAGGGAACAAGGCCTCCTACCTCCAGGCTTGACGATATAGTACATCAAGGTACGGTTGTCAGTCCTGATCCACACAGCTTGACCTTCCAGTCTTAGCATGATGGCTTGTAGTCCTAAACTGATGGCCTGCTAGTCCAGGATGTTTATGTGAAGTGATTTATTTTTTCACCCGACCAGAGGTCTCTTGTGGTCAGCTAGAGTATGTGAGCTCCCAAGGCCTCATTGAAGCATCCATAGTCCTAATAATCCTGCCTGTGGTATGTTGGAACGGAATGCTTGCATTTAAGCTATCTATGAACCTCCTCCTCAGCAGAGCCTTTATGAGATTTTTGGATACAATCCCTGTGTCATTCCAGGATCCTGCTGACTGCTGCCATTGCTGATCTAACTTTTGCTGTATTGGCCTCATATGCAGCCTGCAAAAAGGCACTAATCCGTTGTATGGTCAAATTGGGCTCAATAATATTTTGAAAGATCTGACAGGGACTGATGTTTTCAGAAGATGGCCACTATCAGCTGTGGCTTCCTGATGAATTCTGTTGATGGACATACTTTTCTGTGCTGTGCTGTGTGTGACTAGGATTGCACCCAAAAAATGGAATCTTGTAGTAGAACAAATAGAAGACTTCTGTATGTTGAGCATCAGGCTCAACTGGTAAAAGAGGTCAATGCAAGCCTTTATAAAGATATGGGCTTCCTGCACCAAGGGTGCTTTTACCAGTTAATTGTCCCAGTATGGGAAGAATACCTGCTGACTAGCTCTCACTGAAGGAAGGCTGCCCGTCACTGGCACCATGCACTTTGTGAAAATCCTCGGGCCAGACTACGGGCCAACTGAACTGATGGTGCTGCCCTGCCACCCAGAATCTTAGGAAGTGCCTGTTGTTCTGGCAGATGGGGACTTTGAAATATGCCTCCTGTAGATCCATGGAGGTAAGGAATTCCCCTACTAGCAACAAAAGGGCTTCTTGAAGCACTACCATCCAAAAGGACTGTCTTTTGAGAACTTGTTGAGTTCCTAAAGATACAGGATAGGTCGCCATTCTCTTGTTTTCTTTTTCACTAGAAAGAAACGGGAAAAGAAATCCAGGTTCCTCCTAGCTTTGGGAACCTTTTCGATTGCTCCTCTGAGAAGGAGGGTAAGTAGTTCCTGCTGCAGCTCTTGGAACTACAAGTGATGCTCTTTCTCTGGATACTGGCAAGGTCTTTAAGGAATAACAGCATGATGCCGGATTACACAATTTTCAGCACCCAAGGAATCGGTTGTTATCTTCCTCCATACAGATGCAGTGCAAGATCCTTCCTCCTCATCAATGGCTTGATTGGGTTTTGGTGGTGGGGGCAGCATTTGGAACTCGGGTATACTGAACACTGTCCCGGGAGTATGAACTGGACACTCCTCATTTCTTGCCCACGGATCAATGGTAGACCTGGTGTTGTTGTGCTCTGTGTTGTAGCTCTCATCAAATCCTGATTGTCTGCAGGGAGAATGCGGTCTGTTTTGTCCACCATATTGGCTGGAAACATCTCTATATCCCAGTGATCTTCTGGAGTCACGAACGGAAGAATATTTGTACTGGAGGGCACCCAGGGAGAACAAAATGGTATCTATGTCAGTCTTTAAGGACTGTAGGGTGTCATCAACAAGCTTTCCAAAGAGAGGTACCTGTCAAAGGGTAAATCAGGGATCTTGCCGTGGACTGCAGAGTGGAAACAGTAGATTTTAATCAACAATGTCTCTTTACAACTGCAGTTCCAATCAAACTGCATTAGTCACATCCATAGCCACATCCATGATCACAGCCGTAGCATTTACCCCTTCTTCAACAATGATAGTTGCCTCATTTCTTCTGTCCTCTGGGACGAGGTTGACTAGAGGGGAAATACTGGGCCACATCTAACAATCTTACCATCGCAGAATGGCTAGGGCATCTGCACCTTGATGAAAGTTGCAGCCATGGAACTGACCCTACATTTCATGTGGTAATGTGCTTCCCATCCTATCACGTTGTGCAGGAGACAGCGTTACTGGGTTTTTGGACCTCACTGGAGCCATTGCAGTTGAGATAGGTCAAGACCTGGGGTGACCAGTAAGGCATGAAGGAGCTGATTCAGGTACGCTAAAGCTTTTTCTCCAGCAAAGGGATGACAGCCTGTATTGTAGCAGGTGATTTCATTGATTTTAGTCCCTCGTTCTATATATTATCCAGTTTTTGGATACCTTTTCTGATTTAATCAGCTACTCCTTGAAATCGAAGAGGAACCACACCTTCCAGGTTGCTATTACACACTTAAACTGCGTTTTTTTGTAGTAGCTGGCCTCAACCTGTCGAAGAAGCATACCACGTGCCGATCTTCCTATTGCCAGCTCATATATAGTAGGAATAGGAGGCCAAGGCTCCTGGTCCCCAGTACTTGTGCCAGTGTTTACTGGTGTAAGCAAAACCGCCATCTGTTGTAAAAAAACTGCATAATAATAATACCACCGAATTGGGAGCCGTCCACCCTCCGTGTTCTAGCGGTAGGGTTAATAGTTTTAAAGATCGTCTGTTTTTTTTTTATATTTCCAAATAAAATTCATAAAGATAGAATCTAGAAGGTGTGGGGTAAAATGGTCAAGCTTTTGAAGATACCCAGGTATAATAGATATACACATCTGTGGCGATCTCCCTTGTTCCCTGCAATGATCTACGATGTGATGAGTAGGCAATGGGAACAACATGGCATAATCAAGATAGGGGATCTATATCTGGCTAACCAAATGCGTTCATTTATAGACTTGCAGCATGGGTATGGAGTTACTATGGGATCTTATTTTAAGTACATACAGATAACAAAGTTCTTAAATCAACTTAAGACCGAATTGTTCTCCTTAGACAAAATTCCTCTCTTGGAAGTAATTATCCATCCCTAGTCCAGGATAAAGCACATTTGCAAAATCCTAGTGGGAACAATTCCTGACGATCTGGAGAAGGTAGAAGCCAACTGGGCGAGGAAGCTGGGGTATGGCAACACGGATTTATACAGGTCAATTGCACTAGGTAGCGAGACTTTTTTGTCAGCTAACCTCAAAGCCCAGCACTTTCAAACCATCTTTAACCTCTACTTTACTCCGGCAAAAATCTTCAGCTGGGGTAAAAGGGAGGATGATAAATGCCCCAGGTGTGCCCAAGGGCTAGCTGATTTGATACATATGTTTTTCAGATGTGGGAAATTGCTATCCTTAAAAGAAGGGATGGAGGATTTCTTGCATGATGCGTTGGGGAGAAGGGTCCATATAACTCCATCCCTGATGCTTTTGGGCTTTGACAATAAAGAGATTTCCGACCTAACTCAGATTAATTTTACCTTTATTGCGGTTGCTGTAGCACGGCTGCTTATAGCCATGGGGTGGAAGGATGCAGAGCCCCCCACCTATCAAGCCTGGTTGGGCCGCCTACTTGGTATATACAACCTCAAAAGAGCTTTGTATAATTGCAAGGGTAGACGCCCCAGCAATAGAGGCCGATAGATCTGGTCCCCATTGATAAAGTGGCTTACTAGGTATAGAGGAGGTGGGGATTGGCTCTCCCTGGATGGCTGAGGGAGGGCTTGGTCACGTCTGTAGTCTTTTTATGATATTAGTGAATAATGCTGCAAGAGAATTTTAATCACCACTCAGTACATGAAAGCCCTCTATTTTAGTAGGTCTTAAATCCAGCTTTAACTGTTTTTATTCTCTATCTTATTATATTTTATCCTAATAATCTGCGTACTTGCCCGCGTATTTATGACATTTTTTATGAAATGTATGAAATGGATGTTTATTATATATCAAACTGTAATGCATGTTGTTAATTATGTCGCTGCTCTCTCCAAATAAAAATGTATAAAAAAAAAAAAAGAAATCGAAGAGGAACCATTCTTTCTTTACTGTCGTCAGGTTTGTCAAACTTCTTGTCTGCATTCTCTAGTATAGCATGGAAGACAGCAATATCGTCTAAAGGTGTCTCTGGGTAAATTGTTGCTTCCTCTCTTTCTTGGAAGCTAATAAAGTCTCTCCATTGCTTGCCCCTTGGTGTTCTTCTTATGGTAACGACCATCCACACACACCTCTCCATCTTCCTCCGACTCACTCTATTGATCATGGTTCCGATCTTCATCTTCTTCCATGTCAAGAGGCGTTGGACGTATTGGACGCAAAGGAGGACATGGCCGAGGTTGCTCCAGCAATGGAGGTGGGAAGACACCTTACAGAAATTGATTCTGCAACTGCATCCACAACAGTACTATGTGGTTTCTCTACAGGTGCCTTTCTGGTGGTTTCTCTACTTATGCCTCAACAGTCAACTGTGGCTGAAAAGCCACCCGTTCAGCCACAGGTGCGTGCACTTAGAGAAACCTGTATGTGTAGCATAACACTGTTGTAGCTGTAGCTGCAGAATCCGTTTCTAGATAGTGTCTATTATCTGTTGCACAGTGTTTAGAAAACCTACTATCCCCTTCATCATGGGAGGGCCCAGTCAGTGCTGCCTACGTGTGTTAATCCACTCACAGCTCTTGTGACAGTCACCGAATTCCTTGTGATCTTTGTAAACAATTCTGGAGTCTTCATCTGGAGATTGACCCTCACAATCTGGAATATACTGGACATCCTGCCTGGTCACTGATGTTCACTTCCACTTCAGTATACAGTATATGCACAGCAGGATAAGCTGAAACATTCAAGGGTGAAACTTGAAACTAAGAAAAAGACAGTGAACCTCTAGGAAAAGTGAAATATACTGAAGCTCAGCGGGGCTGCTGGAGAGAAAACTGAAACTGTTGTAGATGGGGCAGTCCTCGTTGACAGGGCAAGTGGTACCGACAGGATCTTCCCTGACAATGAGGCAGCCGTGCTTGAAACGGTACATGGTAACGATGTAGTGGTGAGCAGGGCTGTCAAAGGCAAAGTCTTCATCGCCACTGATAGAGTTTTCTTCGTCAATGAAGTGATCCCCCAATACATTTCCTTTTTTCATCGATGAGGCGTGCTATTGATGATGAACTAGGCGGGAACTCTAAGAGAGCTTCTGAGGAGCTGGATTTTCATGCCATGTTGGACGCAGAGTGCTACAGAACCTTTTTGCCTTTTTTGACTCTGTCAGAGATATCTTTGTTTTTCTTCTATGAGATGGAACTTGGGTTGTTTTTTTTTTTTAAATAGAAAATTCGACCTGTGGTAATTCCAAATGCTTCCTTTTCTGTACCATCTTCGAGAAAGTGCTTGGAGGAGCACTGCACACCGTTTCATCCCCAGCGTTTTTTCTGATACTTTATTTGTCTAGATGTAAACTGATTGAATCCCCTGCCCCCATCCACCTTAGAACTCCCATAGATGTGTCCTTTAACTTCCCTACTCTCTGTTCCTCTTATCTAACAAACGGATTAGGGTAATATTTAAGATGTTTCTAAGGGGGGTCTCTCTCTCTCTCTCTCTCTATTTTATAATATTGTATTTGAAGTAAGGTCGGAAAGGAAGGATTCCTGCCTCTGCTCACCAACACATTGTGGTGTTTTCTCTCGGCTTTCAAAGGCCGAGAAAAGTACCGGTTACACGGGATCGGCCTTTTTTGAAAGACCGATCCCTTGCTGTCCCTGAGACAGCAGCTTCCCTCAAGCCTGGACAGCGTCCCGCTGCCATAGCAACCCCGCAGCAAGAGCAGAAGCTCCAGGCAAGTCCGCGCACTATTGCTATGGCAGCAGCTGAGTGAAACGCAACACATCCGTGAGCCAGCTTCCCAACAAGACGGACTCGCGGAGGGACGTGGTGACACACCCTTCAAGATCGCAACGATGCAGTGAGTCACCCTCCAACGCAGACTTCACCCATACCAAGCGCCTGCAAACCCTTAGACCGCAGTGGTTGCTGGGTCAGCTAATTAAAAAAAAAGTTTTTTAAAAAAGGGACATAAAAACAAATGAAGGGCACAAGAGCAATAAAATAAAAGAAGGACACAGTCAAAGGAAACCTAAAGGAAAAGCCCTTAGCAACCCCTGGTGGCCATTTTATTAAATTGGGCTAAAACACTAGAATAAAAATAGAGCGGACATTTTAACAAATTAGGCAACATAATTGAATAGTGTCAGTTGTAGTCTGACTAACTGCTAGGACAGCTGCTTCTTGACAACAGAGCCTCATTATTCCCATATATACTTAATACCATGTCTATTGAACCTTTAACTAGTTCTATGGAAGAGAAACTGGAGAGGCTTAATAATAAGTCCCTAGCCTTTTCGGTGCTCATGACGGCTCCCGGCCGTCATGAGTCACGGTAGGCGTGTGCTCATGACGGCCGGGAGCCGTCAGAATGTTGACGCTCCGCCCATGCGCTGTTAATTCCCCGCCTGTGCGGGAGAATTAATCAGTGGGCGGAGTTCTGACGGCTCCCGGCCGTCATGAGCACACGCCCACCGTGATTTATGACGGCCGGGAGCCGTCATGAGTACCGCAGCGCCACGCCCAACCCCGCCCCCTCTCGCACCACGGCGGAATTCGCACCGCGGCGAAGGGGCTAGACAAGGTAATGGGGTCACTGGATGATACTATTAACAAAAAACTGGAGGTACTCTCCAAAAAAGGTTGGCCAGTTGCTGGCATGAGACACCCTGAGGGGCCCGCGGAGGCAGATACAACACAAAGAAAAAGGGCTATAGGGGAAAGCCTGCCTAATGGAGCAAAAAAAGGCCAGAAACCTCAAACCCACTGACATAACACCATGGTGGTGACAGAGACAGTGCCTTGGGCACTACAGATGGGCAAGAAAAAGGCCCAGAACTACCTATTCCCATTGACAGAGACAATGGACTGGAGGACGAGATCAACCTCTCCTACTCCTCCGAGTTTGATTCTGATATGGAACAGGTAGAAGTAAGAAACGTGGGTATAACTGATGAGGCATCAAAGGCCTCTGGGTCAAAAATGGGGATTGTGGACCCTTTCGGAGAAAGCATGTTTGACCCACTCCTTATCAAACACCCTTTGTCCCCAGAGTGGGTCCCATCCCAACACGTGGGAGAATACCTTTCCTTCTGGCACCGGAAGGAAATCCCAAAAGAGGTGAGATCACGCCTCAGATCTGAGTGCCCACGACCATACCTCCCAGATAAGGTGGCTTCAACCCCAGACCTAGATACAAAAGTGGTGGCGTTCATCGCTAAAAGTGGAAAAGACCCTAGGAAAGGGCTTGACAAAGGCCTAAAATCCTGCCAAGACCGACTGCTTGATATTACTGGCCCACTAACAAAGATGTTGAGATGGCCGAAGTGGCCTATCTGGAAGATACTCCCATTGACCCCAAGGAACTGCGCCAATGGGCGTAAAGAGCCATATGCCTACTTAGGAATGTGAATACCACACTCTCAAATGAAAGAAGAAAAAGTATTTTACTAAAAATTGACCCCAAGCTAGTGGAGCTGGCCAATAAGGAAGGAGGAGCAACTTCCCAAGGTCTACTCTTTGGGGAAGAAATCATTAAAGAAAAGGCCAAATATGTGGCAGTCTTTAACTCAATACAGAAATCCCAGAAAGACATCAAGAGAGTCTTCCACAACAATGTTTTTGGAAGGGCCGAGAGAACACATGGTCGGTTCTTCGGTCATGGCCAAAGTTCATAGAGACCCTACCTGGGATGTGCAGCAAGATTTTCACAACCAAGCTTCGCAAGCCATTCATCCTTCTACCCTCATTAACAGAGATTTCGTGGGAGGGGCTTCAGAGGCAAGCGAAGACAAAGAGGCTTTTCAACAGGTAAGATCTATGAAAAACCCTTCAGATACCCCAATAAAGGTGGGAGGCAGACTAGTCCAATTCTGTGGGAACTGGAATCTAGAGAGTCAGGATACCTGGGTCCTGGATACAGTCGAAGCGTACAAGATAGAATTTATAGACACACCCATACAAAGGAAAAATACCTCGGGAGAGGACCTTCTCACAGGAAGATTCAATCCTAGAGTCATAGGAGGTAAAAGACTTATACACCAAAGGGGCAATTCGAGAGGGAACAGAGCTCGGTTTCATCAGCAATATCTTCCTAGTGGAAAAGATAAAGGGATGAGACCAGTCATAAACCTAAAAGAACTGAACGAATGGGTGGTCTACCACCAATTCAAAATGGAAGGAATATACCTCCTAAGGGACATGCTGAGAAAAGGGGATTGGCTAACTAGACTAGACCTGAAAGACGCATACCTCACTATTCCAATCTGGCCACCACACCAAAAATTCCTCCAATTCACCTGGGAGGGCAAACTCTGGCAGTTTTGTAGGCTCCCCTTCGGACTTTCACAGCCCCCTGGTGCTTCACCAAGGTCCTACGTCCAGTAGCAGGATGGCTGAGAGCAAGAGGAATAAGACTAATATTGTACTTAGATGACATACTAATAATGGCCAAATCCAGGGAAGTAGCGTCACACCACACAAACCTTACCATAAATTTATTAGACACTTAGGGTTCGTCATAAACAAGAAAAAGCCATCCATAATCCCAAGTCAAGAAACACAATTCCTGGGCTTTTTCATAAATAGAATTCAAGCAGAATTGAAATTACCTGGTGAAAAACTAAAGGGAGGTTAGAAAGGAGTTAAGGAAAATATTAAGGAAAAAAGAATTCCACTTGAGAACCGTAGCAAGGATCCTAGACTGGTTTTCCAGGTATTTCAGAGACTCCAGCAATTGGAAACTAGGCAAAGAAATCTTCCACACTATCCAATCGATATGTGGACACTTCGGGGTGGATCTCTTTGCAGACAGACTGAACACTCAACTACCGAAATTCATCAGCTGGAGGCCGGACCATCATGCCTTGGGAGTGGATGCCTTCCTTCAGAATTGGAGAGGACTAGCACCCTATGCTTTCCCTCCATTTGTCATGCTATCAAGACTACTATTACAGGTTCGCAGGAACAAGGAAATTATGGTAGTAATAACACCCCTCTGGAGAGCTCAAGCATGGTTCCCAATCCTAATGGAAATGAGTATAGACTTAGCAATCTTAATTCCAACGTTCGAGGAAATAATTACAGGTACTCAGGAAGAATCACACCCTCTCGTAGAGCAGGGCCTTCTGACACTGATGGTCTGGAGGATTTCAGGATACAGTGGCAGATCCCAGTGCTTTCAGCAGATGCTTTCAGACTCATATCAGAGTCATGGGCACCCGGCACAAGAAAGGCATAGAGACTGGCTTGGGAGAAATGGGTTTGTTGGTGTCTTCGACTGAATTACAATCCTGTTTCAACTGATTTAGTACATGTCATTAACTACCTAGCAGAACTATTTGCATCAGGACTGTTAATGTTTACAGATCAGCCAATGCAGAAGGACATTGTCTTCTAGATTGAACCTCTGTGGGTCAAAACCTACTTACTAAAAAGATAATGAGAAGTATGCGTGTATTAAGCCAACCTTCTGCAGAATACGCTGCCCTATGGGACGATAGAGATATCCTTCAAGTGATAACGAGCTGGGGTGAAAACTCTGGACTATCTATAAAACGTTTCTCTTATAAACTCACTATCTTACTATGCCTAGTATCATTCAGCGGACATCAGACGTGAAAGCCTTAGACATCACTAGCAGGGCCTACCAACCAGAATGGATTTGCTTTTACTTAAAGAGACGAACTAAGACCATGTCAACTTCGGTTTTCTACCCCTTCTTTAAACAGAACAAAAGACTATGCGTGGTAAAGTGCCTGAGAGCTGAGGATTGGTCCAACGAAAGTACTTTTAAAAGTTGTTATTTTAGACCTGTTACAAGCGCAATTGATAATGTGTTGAATACACTATAAAACTTGCATAATGTTAGCCTCTGTGTCATGCCATAAAATTTTGATTTTTTACAGCCTGGTGGGCAGAAAACACTAAAGACACGGAGGCTAAGATTATCCCTCCGCATTGAATACCCTCCCTATTGGGTAAAGTTACTGAATTAGATTTTTTCTCTTTCGGAGTATGAATTTCGCACCACTAAAGGAAATTTTCAGCGAAATTAAGAAAATTAGAAGTTATCTTGTTAGCAACACCAAAGAAGGGAGAAGACTACGTGTGGGGGGACTTTATAACCTATTAGAATGTTCCTTATAGTTTTAGATTCTTCAATTGTTGCTGTTGTGAGCTAAGCAATAAAGGAGATTTGCATAATCTTAGCCTCTGTGTCTTTAATAAAATCCAGCTGTTCTACCTACCAGGCTGTGAAAAATAAAAAATGTCTTTCCTTTCCTTTTCTTTGTCTTTAATGTTTTATAGTTGTATTGATAACTTGGCTACTTCTCTGTGAGATAAAATGTTTGGGCTCCTATCCTGTTCTTATTCCCTCTTCTGGATATCCCTTTAGAGCCCCCAGCATACTGTGCAATTTGCGCACACAAACTATTACATGGAGGTCCTGTCCTTCCGTAAGTGTTATTTTTATAATTTTTATGCACCCCCCCCCCATAGATGCCAGCCGCCACTGGTTATGACCTGTTAAACATTTTTTGTGGGAGAAAATAACATGGACACGGACCAGGTTACTGTATAGCTTAAAGCTCTACCACAGCTGCACATTTTATATTGTTGGGCTGGCGAACAGAGCTGTACCAGTCGCTGATTTTTCGTTTTTTTCTTTCTTTACAAACTGAAAATAAAACATTTAAAGGAAAAAAAAAAAGATTTTATGGGAGAAACCATTTGCTAAATGTAGATTTGAACATGGTTTTTTACCTGTTTTTGTGACTTCATAAAATGTTTTCAACTCCACAAGTTTGCAAAGTTAAAAAATCAAAATACATTTACAGAACCAAGTCACACAATTTCGCTTGCACATTTTAATTTGTTGTCAATAAACTACAGAATTAATAGTTGCAGATTACGATTTACTGAGTCCACAAATCACATCAGTTGCAGCGTTCTGACCACATGTCAACTACATCAAGAAATTATTACCACTAGGAGTCTATCAGGGCACAACGTCCACATAAAATCTCAAATCAAAACAAAACCTTACCACTGTCCCAAATGGAACAATTTGCACCCTAAACATTTAAAGTAGGGTAAATTTGTACCATGGTGCCTGAAGTATGTACAGGTTAACATTCCCGGACTAAAAGGTCTGACTTCTTTGTCAACCTCAGTCAACCAGCCAAGCATCTTTTGGGGTTCTAGTAATGTTTGCCGAATACCAGAGACAATCACGTATAAATCGTAGACAGATGTACCTAGAGGGGATGATTCCATAGCAGACCAATCACTGACTTTAAGAGACGAGCCTGAGTTGTGCAACATTTGTATGAACGGATCTATGGGACGTAACACAACTCAAGCCCATTTCACAAAATGAATCCTAAATCTGCACTCTTAAAGTATTCCTGCCCAGGGGTTCAGATTTATGATTTTTCCCTGTTCATGAATGGCATGTGACATTTTTCGACGTTGCTATTTCTACAATGCAGAAGTGTGCATAGAGTACAACTCCACATAGGAGAAAGACAACTGCGATGTGCAATTGCCTCTTTTTTTGTGTGTTTTTTTTCTCCATAGGGAAAATATTTTCCGCTTCTCTTACACACACCCAAGTTCGGAGGGGTGCTAGTCCCCTTCCCACCCTGTAAGGGTATTTCCTCTAACTCTATGCAGAAGCATAACTGAGACGATTTCCAGAGTAAGATGGGTTTGTGACAATTCACTAACGCAGAAGTTTGTTGGCATTCACATGCTCAAAAGTCAAACCACGGAGGCGTGGTCAGGAAGGAGACAGAGTATGACGTGCCTGCTCGTCACTCCGTCCCGTCGCCAGGGTCCTGCTCATTAAGCACACTATAGCTGGCATGGGGAGATGGGGGGAGAGGGGGAGGGGGTGGGGGCAACTGAACTCCCGCTCCCACTATCGACGCCCCGGAGAGCCCCCGGAGCCGAAGCGGAGAGCTGTGAGTCACAAGCGCGGGGAGAGTCTCCGGTACGTGGCTACTCCCCTGCATCCCGAACGTGAGAGCTGACGTGGAGGATTACTCCAGGCTCAGGACGCGACACCAACGGGGGGGAGGGCCGACCGGCTGGAAGACGCGGCCGAAAATAGCTGCAACATCCGCCCCCCTCCTCTCAGCTAAGAGAGGCACTGGCAGGAAAACGAAGAGGCAGGGGCAGCTGCTGTGTAGCGAGACCCGGACCGGCGCCCACGAAGAAGGCCCAGCTGTCGAGGAGCGATCGAGCCCCAGGGACGCTCCCTGCCCGACGCGGAGCTGCAAGGAAAAGGTTAGTCGCGCCCCCCTCAGGCGAAAAGCGGGAGAAAGTAGCAGGACTCTGCGCACTGCCAGAGAGGCGAGAGAGACCGGAGGTGGAACCGGCGGGAGTAGCGACCTTTAGAGACACGCACGGAAGACGCGCTGAAACACGGATGGGAGCTTCTGGGAGCCGATAGAAGCGAGAGCCCTCCCTGATTGAAGTCAAGTACCCTCCATAGACAATTGCACCCTTTTTGTGTAAGAGGAGCCGAAATTTAGCCCCTTCAGCAGGAGGATTGCGCACAGAGCCCTCACACACAGGTCTGGCCACATACTCAGCACCCAAAGCAGAGAACAAGTGGGATTTCACTCATACTCCTCGAGGCCCAGACCCCTTCGAAGCTGCCAGAAGACACACTCCTTTCCCCCACTATTGAGTTGAGAAACGCAAATCTTGCGTGGACGTCTCCCCCATTGAACCGCCAACCTGAGAGGCCCTGAGAGGGCAGAGCAGACAGGCCTAAAACACTTATCCTTCGGGGGTGGCTCCTTCCTGCGGGACTCTACGAACGGAATCAAGTACAGGGGCTCCCCACAAGCAGCTAGTGGAGGCCCAAAAGTGCAGCAAGGACGAGCTGAGCAAAACGCTCCCCGCACGACTGGAGGCACATAGCAGCAGCTAAGAGGTCAAAACACCCCAGCATACGGGACGAATTCTGCGCTTTATAAGATGGCGTCCGGCAAAGTGAAAAAAGAGCGCTCAGTCAAGGATCTCCTACTCAAGACGCCATCCTCAGGCACAGAGACTCAGCCTCCTCCTTCGGAGACCTTACCAGACACTGACCCTGGGGACACTGAGGCCCCCGTCACGCGTTCTTTCCTAGAGACTCTTTTCGCTTCCTTAAAAGAGGACCTGCAAACAATGAAAAAAGAGATTGCACAAGAAATTAGAGAGGTCCGCAAGGATCTGGACGCAATGGGTGCCAGAGTGGACACATTGGAGGCGCAGGGCTCCTCCAGGGATGAGGAGATAGAGCTACTTCGAGAAGAGATCATCCGATTACAAGATCAGCATATAGACATTCACGCTCGCGCCGAAGATTTGGAAAACCGCTCCAGACGGAACATTCGAATCCGAGGTATTCCACAGGGAGCGGAGGAACAAGATATTGCTTCATTCGTGGAGGAACTCTTTTGCTCAATCCTAGGGGCTCCGCCGGACCCAAAAAATCAAGCTGGATCGCACCCACTGAGCAGGCCTGAAGAGACCTCCTCCGGCCCCACCAGCAGACATCCTAACATGCGTCCACAATTTTCAACTTAAAGAAAGGCTTCTCCTACAGGCGAGAGACAACCACCCCATCGAATTCCGAGGATATCGCCCTACCTTATATCAAGACCTCGCGGCATCCACATTGCAAAAAAGGAGAGTTCCGACCAATCACAGCACTCTGCGGTCCATCAAAGTCCCATACTCCTGGGGTCATCCCTTCTGGTTGATATTCCGCTGGGAGCGGAGGATTCACCAGATTCGCTCCCTACGGGAGGCTCAACAGATGATGAATTTCACAGAGGACAATCGGGAAGCTAAACCTATCTGCCGACAACAAAGATAGATCTCTAAGGAGTCAGAAAGGGCAAAAAGCAGGCCGCTTACCAACTCGTCTTCGCCCAGACCCGTAGACAATAGCCAAAGAAAGAAGAGCAATACTAGCCACACTGGAAGAAGATACCAACCCCCCGGGGAATAGAGACAAAGCACCACTTTCGAAGCACTTCATGGGGGACTCGACTGACGACCCGGATCTGCTTGCCTGGTACCCCCCGCCCTGCTAGCACTCGGGGCCCGGGCGGGACAAGCGGCGTGATGAGTCCTGCTGACATCTCACGCCCCCGCTCATGGGTCGAGACACCTAGGACTTTCAGAGACATCTCCAGTTATTGTTATTTGTTAGTTGTGTAGTTATGGGATTACACGATCCTCCTCCCAACTCAGACATATTCGATACTTTCGGCACGCAGTCCCCCGTAGAAGTAACACTATCTTTAGGCAGCCTCCCAATCATACAGCAAAACACCTCCGGCGGTCTCACTCCATGGCCCAGGCCTACACTGCTATCCGGGTAAACTGACCAGATGATGTCGCACTTGAAAGTAGTCTCCCTGAATGTAAAAGGCCTTAATAATCCAGTTAAAAGACGCGCCATTCTGTCCTATCTTGAAAATACAGAAGCACATATATGCCTCCTTCAGGAGACACATCTCATTCCTGGAGACACACATAGGCTGCATTCAAAGGCATTTCCTCACCAGCTTTTCTCGTCTCATACCACGAAAACAGCGGAGATAGCCATTCTCATTTCCTCTAAATTCACAGGATGGATCGGACCCAAACAAGCAGAAATTAAGGGAAGATTACTGGCCTACACCTTCCAGCTAGGTTCTCATGCTGTTACCATAGGCTCAGTGTACGTGCCGAACGAGGGGCAAGAGGGGTTTTTAAATAGGGCGATATCCGAGTTGTCTAAATCAACAGACAGGATGCTGCTTATGGGAAGGGGACCTTAATCTCGCCTTTGACAACGACACGAATAGATCAGCTCAACGACAAGGACAGTCAGGGGCTCTCACAAAAGAGGGAAAGCGGACACTGGCAGAGGCAGGATTAACAGATGTCTGGAGGACCTTTCACCCTACGGACAGAGAATACACGTTTTACTCCCACTCCCACAAGACCTACGCCAGGATAGATTACTTCTATGCCTCTGCAACAGTTATGACTCAGGTCCATCAAACCGACATATTAGCTTGCTCACTAACAGATCACTCAGCAATTAGCCTGACGCTGGCCCTTCCTGATACTCATCCCTCGGCCCGCACCTGGCGCCTGAGAGAAACAATGCTATCGCCCAGAAGTGGTGCAGCAAATCACAAGAACAATAACAAACTAACTAGAAGTGAACAACACCCCAGAAATCCCAATAGCAATCCTTTGGGACGCCCTGAAGGCGGTTATTAGGGGGGAACTGAACACTATCGCTACATCGGACAACAAACACTGTAGAGAAAAAAGAGACCAACTCACTAGGGAAGTACAGGCGCTAGAGCGAATTCACCAGAGAACGGAAGCCCCTAGGATCTGGAGAAAGCTCGAGGTGGCTCGGGCTCAGTTGGCAAAACTAGATATAGACAGGGCAGAGTTCGATGTGCTGCGTCTGTGGCACACCTTCTACTCAGGGTGGGGACAGATGTGGGAGAATGCTGGTCAATAGACTTGGGGCACAGAGGGAGACCTCCAGCATCTCATCGGTGGTTAACCCACAAGGGCAGGAGCAAAACACAGATCAGGGCATGGCTGAGACATTCTGCCAATATTATGCGGAATTATATGGAGCACAACGCCTATCTCCTAACGCCCCAGCTCAATACCTGCAAGGTGGGACCTCTGCTAAATTAACACCTGAACAGGCTGAGTCTCTCGAATCCCCAATCATGCTGGAGGAAGTGATTTCAGCTATCTCTAGACAGAAAACGCTTAAGTGCCCTGGCCCAGACAGCTTCCTGTCTCTCTTTTATAAAACCTTCTGCTTCACATTAGCTCTTCACAGGGATCTTAGCACACCGCCTCTCTCCCTTCCTATCCGGACTGATCGACCCAGACCAAGCGGGGTTCGTGCCCAATCGACAGTGCACAGATAACACAAAGCGCCTCCTCCACATCATTGACAAAGCACAGCGCTTCAGCACAGATGCATGATTCTCTCCATCGACAATGAAAAAGCGTTTGATAGAGTACACTGGCCCTATTTAGAGGCAACGTTGAGACACTTCGGTGTCCCAGAGAGGTTCCTGGGCTGGGTACTAAGTAGCTACACTAAACCAACAGCGACGGTCCGAGTGAATGGCTATACATCTACTCCCTTTCTTATACAGCGGGGCACGAGGCAGGGATGCCCCCTTTACCTGCTTCTCTTCGCCCTTTACATGGAGCCTTTGGCCCACAAGGTCCGTAGCAACCCCCTGATAACTAGGGAGACTTTTGGAGGGGAGGAGCACAAGATTAGCTTATACGCAGATGACGTAGTGGCAACCCTGGAAAACCCCAAGGGCTCTCTACCTGCCTTTATGGCAGAGCTGGAGCACTTTTCGCAAGCGGCCGGAATCAAAATTAACGTTCACAAATCTCAGGCCCTTAACCTGTCTCTCACTAAAGCCAAGGTAGCACAACTGCAGCGAGACTACCAATTACAGTGGTTCCAAGGAGCCATACCCTACTTAGGTATCCAAATCACGGTAAGCATACAACGCACTATCTCACTGAACTACATGGGATTACTTCAGCACATACGAGAATGCTTGCGACGATGGAGGCCAGACACATTATCATGGCTAGGCCGCATAGCAGCGATTAAAATGACAATCCTACTGAAGATTCTCTTCCTTTTTCAGACTCTCCCGTTGGAACCGCTCCCAGGAGTGATCCGCTCCATGCAGCGGGACCTCGAGCATTTCATATGGCGAGATAAGAGGCCCAGACTACACAGGGAACTATGCTATAGGACACCGAGGGAGGGGGGCCTTGCAGTCCCAAATCTGCGGGAGTACTACTGGGCAGCGCAGTTGAGAGCCCTGGTTGAATGGTCACAGCCAGAATACGAAAAGCACTGGCTTTTCATGGACAGACCCGTAGCTAGCCAACCTCTGTGTAGGATCCCTTTCCTCCGCAAGGGAATGAGCCCCCCCAACCTTTATCTTTCGATGATCACACGAACCCCACTGAGAGCTTGGGATAGGGTGGCTACGACTTGAGCACTAACGACATTCCCCTCGCCCCTAATCCAGAATTCACACCAGGGATGGCCACGGAGACTTATAATCAGTGGTCACGTGAGGGGCGCAGGTCCATTGGCCACTTCTTCGACGAAAATGGCCTTTTGACATTTGAAGATTTCCGCACTTAACACAATCTCCCTGAGACAGAACGCTTTCGCTACCACCAAATCAGACACTGGGTACTGCAAGCAGGAGTCCGTGATAATGAACAGAGTCATCTCACTCCGTTCAAAAAATGGTTAGTGACTAAACACTCAGACTCTCGCTTAATTTCGGAACTTTACTGCTTGCTCAGGCGTCCCCCTAGGACAGATAAATCTCCGGGCCAACGTAGGTGGGAAGAGGAACTGGGAAGAGTATTATCGGCCAAAGAGTGGGAAGACATATTACAGGGCTCGCCACACAGCGCACAATGTAGCTAGCATAGAGAACGCCACAAAAATTGTTACCTATTGGTATCTGACCCCGCAAAGACTCCATAGCGGCAACCCTGTCCGAAGCCCCCTGTGCTGGAGAGCCTGTGGCTCACCAGGCACACTTGTTCATCTTTTATGGGAGTGCCCTCAAATTTCTAGATACTGGACACAAGTATTAGATCAGAGGTCTTCAAACTTTTTTGCTCTAAGCCCCCCCAAATAAAACATTTTGAAGCCAGGGCCCCCCTCCAAACCTCTATGACAGGGATGAGGCTGAGCACAGGGGGCGGGGCTTATGAGATCATTTCTGGGTGGTGTCGTCTATGCCACATATTCCACAATAAATGTGAGACTTACAAAATAGCAAATTCATCAAGCAAAAACATGAATTAACCAAAAAAACTTTGCTCCCCACAATTGGGTTTTTGTGAACCTATCACACTCCTCAGCCGCAATGCAACTGCACCTGCTGCAGTAATGATAACCATGGCCTTGGATAGCAAGAAATATCCTCCAATTACATTACACAAGGTGAGATCTTTGTAAGACTTAGAAAAATTAAGTGATTCACCAAGAATCACAGGATGTTGAGTGAAAGCTGGTATTTGAACCTAGTTCCCCAGTTCCAAATTCAGCATCCCTCACAATAAGGCCACATTTCCTCCCTTCAGAAAAACATGAGCTCCCATGTGTTGCCCCCCTTTTTGCAGCAAAGGTGCCCTTGGTCCTAATGCTAGCAAGGAAAATGAGCCCACATACCCTTTTTTATTTTTAAAAAGACAATCATAATACAGTGGGCCCCTTAGACCCCTGGACCCCAGTGCTGCTGCACCTACTTCACCAGTGATAGGTACTGCCTCGCCAAGTGGGATGTCTCCTCTGCCCTTTGTTAAAAACATGAGCTTCCATTTTGTCTGATCCCAGTCACTGTCTTCTCTCTGATGCCCACAGTAAGGTGTCTCCTCTGCTACAATTTTTCCCAACACTAGATCATTACTCAGAGGCCCAAAGCAACTGCCCACTGAACCCGAATACAAATTACTAAGAATAGTAAAACAGACATGGGGTTTAGCTGGCCCTTATACCACTGGGACCTGGTGCCACAGCACCTGCTGTACCAATCATACGTACAACTCTGCGAAGCAGGCTGGCTGTACTGCCCACTTCACTGGGCCATCACTCCTAAGCATTACATACAAAGCAGGCTTTCTGCCCATTTGTATAAAATAAAAAATCTCATATCTGCTACCTGAAAGGTGAATGTGTGCAATTGATTAATCACCAAATATAAAGAATGCCTGGGAACCAGTATAGACTTTAACTGGTGGGGTTACTTGGAGCTTCACAGTGACAAATATTTATTCTTCTTGAGAGGTAATGTGACAGTGTTACCAGATGAGTTCTGCAGTGTGTCCTTTTAATGTACAATTATAAAAATGTGATGGGGTATAGTATGATTACTTATTACAGATATCAATAATGACTGACATTCACAGTGCTTTCTGTTACCGGCTGGGACTTCGTAGCACTATTAAAAACACAGCCACTACTTCCTGCTGCGCAACTAGGATTACTTTCTGTGACTGCCTTTTCACACACAGGTACTCTGCAAGAACACATTAATGAGATCTCGCAGCTTAAAATGGTACATTTTCCACACATTAGTTTAACTTGCATTTATTTTTCATTTGACATGTGCCTGTTATTTTACAAGTGCTACAAGAACGTGAAAAAAGAAACAAATACAGAATATGTTGCTCTTTTAAACCACTTCTTTGACCGTGTGATCCCACTTATTGACCCTGCCCCATGGCACTCAGAATCCCAGTTCAGACACTTTATGTAAATGAAGACAGCCTATGTTCCAATTAAACAAAATCGCGATTCCAGGCCATCATCATATACAAATAGTTGAAGATGCATTCGCGCCCCCCCAGGAATTCAGCCACGGCCCCCCAGGGGGGCGTGCCCCACAGTTTGAATACCTCTGTATTAGATGATATTGATGCCCACTTTGACACTCCGCTCCCTCGCTTTCCGCAATACACCTTACTAGGGCTGCCCAATGCCCTTACATTTCCGCTTAAATCGCACAAATGTTGACAGATTGCCCTGGCGCTAGGGGCCGCCCTACAGAACATCTTAACACACTGGGGGGAAAACACAATCCCAACCCAAATGGGTTGGCTTCATCGCCTCTGGTACATATTAGGGATGGAGAAGATCTCTGTCCCTTGCTTATCATGGAACCTCGTTCTAAGAACTTTGGAAACCCTTCCTAACATTACTCACTTCTGAATTCAAGAAGCTTACTTGCCCTAAATATTTGCGCCTATTACGACTCGCTGAACCCGCGCCAACAGCCTCTTGAACAATCAATATTTACATAAAAGGACCGAGATGGGCGGAGGATCTTTTGGACTGTATTCAGTTTATTTGGTTGGGGTGGGTGGGGAGTTGGGGTGTTTTTTTTGGTTTTTTTTTAATTATTCTTGGTATTATTTTATTCATGAGTCATCTTTGCCTCCAAGAATGACAATAGAATAATGCATACTCACAGTACTGTTACTAATTTTTATTTTTTTATTTTTAAATCAATAAAGAAATTTAAATCCAGTACTAGAAAGTAGGGGGAACCCGGGGATCCCAATTCCGGCAGCTATTTCTGGGGTGTATTTGGGGTCCACCCGACCCAGGGAAATATGCTAATTTTGTCCTAGTGTAAATTTACGACACAATTCAGCTGCACCCACAGGTTTTCCGCTTTCCATTCGTTTGGAGCAGCAACCTGCAGGTACCGAGGGTCTTTCTTATTTTAACTTTCAGCTGGGCCCATAACAAAGGCCTGATTTAAAAGTCCATCAGCCCTACTTTTGTTTAAGTATCATCCTGGCTGGGAGCCAACTGGAGCCACCTTGACGCCAATGCAATGGAGGGAAACAAAGGTGCACAGCTGGTAATCACTTCACAAGTACTTAAGAGAAACTATCAAAAGGACGGTTTTTAACTTTGTTCATCCTTCCTACAGAAGAAACGTGCATTCACTGTAAGAATGTCAGATGTATCTGTGTGTATTTACACAAATAATAATTTAAATGGCAACTACTATTTTTTTTATTTAATTCCTTTATATAAATACTTAGCCCAGTGTAGGGTGTCACAACGCTTTACATCACACATAGACACAATAAATCATATAAGCATATAAATCAATGTACAGGAAATGCTACATTAGATAATAAGAATTATAAAGTGTAGAAATCAAATATCATTCATTCTTGTAGACATTGTATGTTGAGAGTGAATAGTAGGAGAAACACCAAGTCTGGATATTAAAACATAACACAGTGACTGGGGTTGCCTGACTAACAAGACATTATTACTTCCCAAAGGAACCCTTCTTTGTAATCTTAGAATAACAACAGATTGAGAAAAACACAATAAGGATCTAAATCCATGATTTACAGTTTGCATGCAGCTCCTTGATGCCGCTAAATAAATCACTGTGCTATATTAGAAGGATTGCATCTTATGAACTGCAAGTAACAAAATGATCTGTGTCAAAAGCAGTAGCCCACTTACCGAGCTACATAAAATACAAACCTGTGAACATGCATTTTACGCAGTTTGCTTTGCAGTAGGCACATTAAGCCTCTATGCTACTTTATGAGTGAAAACGATGACTGGACAAAATACAGAACTCTCCCAGAACTGCAGTAACCACCAGAGTTATCTGCTATTTTAATAGCTTCACAATTGCTGTGCACACAAAGATCTCTGCAGCGGGTATCTTAACAGTGCAAGATATTTTGAAATGCAGTCTATTTGTGACCACTAAAGTAAGCTAGAACAGATTTATTGTCACATTTGTCCTTATTGCCAATTTCTTTGCAGCAGATTTTTTTTTAAATAAATGCCTAAGTTGACTTCCAAACTCTGTTTTTCAAGCATAGCGCTCATGACTCCATCCACTTTCCTCTGCCACACCTTGACCCCCAATTTATGATTTCCCAGAATACATTTTTTCCAATTCCAATACTGCCCACATCCCACCCTCTAGTGGGACTAACTAGTATGCGACTATATGCAGTTGTGGCGTACAATTGCACAAGAGTATATTGATTCACCTTTAGTGATGGCCTAGCAGCCATAAAGCCTGCCGTTTGCACGTGTGTGCCACATTTACAAGCAAAAAGCCTTTGTGAATTTGGCCCTTTGTATTTTTCCTTCAGTTCCATCAGAATTCAGAAGAAAGGTAAGCATAAATCCTGTCTAGGTAGTTACAAAAAATCAATCTTGGCTGCCAAATCCAAATATTACACATTACAAATTAACACAGCCACCAATATTTCCAAAACTCTTTTTCAAACTATTAAAAACTTGACTTCCCTGTGGGATTGGACATGACAATTAATAATCAAGAATTCTGTAACTCCCTAGCCTGCTCCTTCAAGGAAAATGTTCTGAATATCTTCAACAATTTTACCAACAGCTGTTCTTTAAATGTATCCACAAACTCAAGCCCCAAGTCAGTTAGCTTTGGACAAATTATGACCCCCTCAGTGGCACAAGTTGCTGAACTTATTCCAAAGATTAAAGCAGGATTTCCCTATGATCTCCCTATGGACCGTGCCGCGATAAATTGTTCACCAGGTCCCTGAAGTTATAGCACGTCATCTTTTTGGTATCTTCTCCACCATGTATAACACTGGGATTTTCCCCACCGCCTGGAAAGCAGCTTCCGTGCTTCCTCTCATAAAGAAACCTAATCTTAACATTCTAGATCCCAACAATTACCGACCCATAGCATGACTTACCTATCCAGCTAAACTAGAAGAAAAAGTAATGAATCTTGAACTCTCCTCTTTCAACGAGGCTAATCATCTTTCAGAGGATATGCAGTTTGGTTTTAGAGAAAATCACAGTACCGAAACAGCTCTGGTCACAGCTACAGAGGAAATTAGATCATCACTTGACAGGTGGGGTAATGCAATCTTAATCCTGTTGGATCTCTCGGCGGCTTTTGATACGGTCAACCATGAGATTTTGGTTGACCGCTTGCAGGATTTAGGGATTGGTGACTCAGCATTGGTGTTACTTAAATCCTTTCTTTCGGGACACCGACAGATGGTATCAATTGGTGCTTTTAACTCAGAGCCAGTCTGCCTTGTGGGGCTCCTCAGGGTTCTTCCCTGTCCCCTACTTTGTTTAATCTTTATGTTACTCCGCTTGCCTCTCTGATCAATCATTTGGCCTGTCCTTGGCGTCTTACGCCGATGACACACAAATAATAGTCGAAAAGTGAAAATTATTCAGGTAGTACAGTTAACAATTGTATGTGTGCAGTGAGTAGATGGATGGTTAGCAATCGTCTGAGGCTTAATTCCTCAAAAGCAGAGGTTATTCAGTTCGGCAATAATCCGTCCATCTGGTCTTCTGACTGGTGGCCCTCAGACCTGGGCATGGCACCTGCGCCAGTAGCCAAAGTAAAAAACTTGGGATTCCTGTTGAATAGTCAGTTAAAATACAAAGAACAAGTCAACTTGGTTACTTACTCCTCCTTCCATTGGCTTAGAATGCTAAAAACAAAATTGAAAAATTTCTTCTGGCTGATCTCCTGAAGACGATGGTTATCGCCTTAGCTCTATCTCGACTGGATTATTGTATTAGTCTCTGTATCAGCCTTCCAAAAGGTCCACTCAAGAAACCGCAGACTATTCAAAATGCGCCTGCACGATTTCTTCTAAAAATTCCTACATTTCAATCAATCGGGTCATCCATTAGACAATTGCATTGGCTCGCGGTCTGCCATTGAATTACTTTTAAGGCACTCGGCCTAGCCTATAAAACACTCTATGGGAAAGCCCCAGCCTATATTAAGAAAAACCTTGTTTGGTACATGCCAGGCTCTTAAGGGTGCTCCCTTCAAACGCGCCACCTGTGGGGGAAGAAGTTTTTTCAGAATTACGGCCCTCCACTGGAACCACCTGCCACTCGAACTGAAAACAGCGCCTTCACTCTCTGTTTTAGGAAGAGTCTCAAAACTTGGCTATTTAATCAATGATCCTCTCTAATACTATCTAGCTTTCATCTGCTCTGTATAGCGCCAAGACGCCTCCGAGTATTCATGCGCTTTATAAGTTGTATCATTCATTCATTCAGAATTGAAAGCCAAGGGCAGCACTTCCTGAAAAAAAGGTAGGTACAACCTTAGGGCACCGCCATGTTGTAGCGACATATGCATGCTCAGGAGAACACTGTTCCTGTATGAAGAGGGACTAACTAGCAAATGGTGGGTGAGCACCAAAATCTCAAACCCTTATGTGAAAACCTGCTTTAATTTTGAGACCTCTGCCCACTGATCTGTAGATTACTCTTAATGCAGCTGACGTGGTTTTGTTCTTGTGGCCTTTGTCCATCACGTTTTGAGAAATTGCATAGGCCCTTTGTAACCATGTTTATCCTCAATAAGTAGGTTCAACCGTCTTCAAAATATGGAAAAGCTCTATCTTTTCAACCCAAAGGAAGATCTCCAGTCTAAGTGAAGTACAAATTCAGCACGAAAAATTGTACTGTGTATCAGTATCAAAAAAACGAAGATATACACAGCTTAAGGTAAATAAAACAAATATTTTCAAATAACACAATAAGTCAAAAATAAACACATACGGCATCAAAGAATGACAACGTGAAGTGTTTGCATAATTTACGCAATTAGTCCAAGACGGCACCTTAGGATACATTTAACTCATATGCAGTGTTGGAGGTGGCTGACAATATGCCCATATACGAAGTTTCAGAGGAGTGCGTGCAGAGTCCACAAGGACACTACATTTTGCATTCCTATATCCAGATCTTTTCAAGGCGTGGATTTTCAAAGGTACTCCTACTGAATAATTACTCCGATATTTTAACATTTCATCCGCCTAGAGAGGGCTTCCATTTCACGCTCTTATTAGAAGCCTCAATCCAAGTCTTTCATCTACACAAAATAAATTCAACTTGCTGCCCTACTGCTGCGCTTGTTGTAATTATTACGCCAGCTGCGATAAAGGAAGGTGCAGTAGGAAATCTTTCGCTCTCTTGCACATTGCAAAGATCAGTAGAAACACATAATGCCACTTCATGGTGATCACCGAGTGACAGCCCGCAAAGATACGCCGATCATTCAAAAAGGACAATAAAAATGCTACAGAAAAGCTGTGAAGTTTCACAAAGTAGTTTTAGAATCGGAAATCATAAGAACTAATTTTGAACCATCTGGGTCAGGCCATTAGAGAAATACCGCAGCATACTTTCCTTTCAACGTATCTTCTTTATCAAAACAAGAATTTGCAATTGCCAATATGTCTCGCCTATAGGTGAAGGTGCACAACAGGATAGGCCTGTGGAAGTAAACAGGATAGAAAAAAAAAGGTCTATCAAGCGGCCGTGTCATAGTGCTTTTTTCCTTATGACTGTTGGGGAGGGTGGAGGGGAATAAGCACGGGACCACAAGGGCTGGGAGAGGAATAAGCAACACAGCCGGATGGGGAGGGTGAGGAGCAGGGAATAAGCAACACGGAGGCGATATGGGAGAGGAATAAGCAACACGGCAGGGGTTTGTGAGAAACCAACAAGAATGAGCAGTGGGGTATTAAGAGAGACCACGGACGAAGCAGCATGGATGGGGGTGTTAGGGGAATAAGCAACACTGACGGCAGGTGGTAGGAGGATAAGCAGCACGGAGGGGGTGTAGGGGAATCAGCAACACGGGGGAGGTAGAAGGGAGTAAGGAATCAGGGGGCTGGAGGGGAAGAAGCAACACACAGGGGGTTGAGGGAAAGAAGCAACAGGGACAAGGAAGGAAAGAGAAAAAGAGAGAACAGAAAAAATAGTGCCTCACTCATAGCACTAGCCGAGGAATGATACTAATCCAGATGAAGCAATCAGTACTTGCCCGTGCTCCTGCCGAAAGAAGAGGAAGTGAAGACAGCTCACACTGCTCAATTACAAGGTAGCAACTAAGAGGGGCAATAAAGCCTATGAATGGTAAGCAATGGGCAGGCTCCAGGTCCCTTGTACAACACAATATCTCTTGCAAGCAAGAGTGCATGCCCTGATGCAGGCATGACCTAAAAAACATTCCCTTGTAAGTAAAAGCAGAGAATGTGCGGCACCAATACATCAACAGTTTGGAAAAAAATACAGACATTTTCACCCATGCTTGTCAATCCAAAACTCAGCAATGTTAGAAACAATGACAGTCCATTGGCCGACAGTCATAATACCGTGATAGTGGAGAATATGACTACATCCTATAGAGTAAATCCTGCGCCCAACCTACAGAATACTGTCCTGAAACTCTTTATGTTTCAACCTATTTGATTGCCAAAAAGGGTGCGGGTCTCTCAGGCATAGAGAATAGTGGACATAGAAAAGTAAACTGCACAACGCATTCAATTCTGCTTTGCGGAGCATGAGAAAGAGAGAAGAAGGTGCACAATTCTTGTCTTCTATAGGCTTCCTTGGATGTTGAAACACAATTCACCCTTAGTGATGACAATTTACCAACTGGGTTTTTGTTCTTTAGCTTAATTGGGGTTTCAGTCCGGGTTACAGTGGGCGTGATCAAATTTCTACAAATCCACCATTATAGCAGTCACAAAGTAGCCATTGACTAGAGGGTTGACCCGAGCTGCCTTTTCTCCGTCTAAGGAGGTTTGGTGGATATCAGCAGCTAATATAGGAAAGATGTGGAGGACGTCAGTTTGTTGTTTAGCGCAGCACCTTAAATGAACCCGAAAATGTGCCTAAGGAGGATACATGGAAAAAACTGAAAAAATACAGAAAGCACTTATTTGTCATTCTAGAAAATAACTGATGACTCTAAAATTAGAAACATTTTGACATCATATCCATTTTCAATCCCCAGGATTATTATTATTTTTTAAAGAGGTTTTTGAAGAACATGAGATTCTCATCCAGACAGGCATCTTTGTCCAAAAGTTTGACTTCCCCTCCCCCCATCCACAATACATTGCAAAGCCAACTATGACCAGAAAATTATAGTGTGAATTTTCATAAATTAGAATTGATCTGTGAAAGATCTAATGCCCAGCCGCACAGCTGTCATGAAAAAGATCGAGGGGTCAATAATTTGTAGAGTGAATTCTGGGGATCTCATTTTCAAAGTATTAAACATAATATTCCATTATACAAACGAGCAGTAATTATTTTGGTCCTGTTGTTTTAAAAGGGGGTTACTAGCAAGACGAAACTACTTAGAAGAAATCAAGACCAGTTTATGGCTAGTATTACTGAACAGAATGCACTTACTGAGCAGCACAATGATCCAAGTCTTACTTTCAGTACACTGTTAGGCAGAACCTGCTCTATCATCAGCCTACAACCCAAAAAATAATACTTAAGTATGCTAAAAGGAAAAAAGGTTCAATTTCCCAACACAAACCTCGCACAATTCATTGTGTTGTAGGTTAGGGAAGCTGAATCATTTCAAATTGAAAACGTGGGTGGAGAGGTCATCAGATCTCAGGAGGATCTCAGCCACAGGAAGCATTCTCGCGTTCCATAATACTGGTCCACAGCACTGTTCCCAATAAGCCGCGCGCCAGTGCGCGCGCGCACCGAAGTCAAACTAAGCGCGCAGTGTGCTGTATTTAGCGCGCACACAACAACATCTGATCCTGCGAGACCGTATTCATGTTAATTGCAGCGCACACGTGCGCTGCAATGCAATATGAATACTAACTCAAAGGCCCACAATCAGTCCCGCAGGCGTTGAAGCGACAGACGATAGAAGTGGAGCAGTCCTGCGCTAGCCCAGACCACTGGCAGCAGAGACAGGAGAGCGCGCTTAATTGAAGGTAATGGCACTCCAGGCGCCAGCCCGACCCCGCTCTGCATCATTCAAGTTAGAGAGAAGGAAGAAGGATACCGAAATATCCGACCTGCTTTCCACGTCAACAACCGCCGTTGCTCGACAGTACAAACGATCACATTGAGTTTTTTGAGCCTGTCATTTAAAAATAAACCACGACAAAATTCGGTTCTTTTTGTAAATATAGTATAGTCTCTTTAAAATTATAAAAATATTACCCGTGTCATGCTGCTTACAGTGCATTCGGTTTATAACTATCAAACAGCAACAATACATTCAGGTGCGTGGCCACTGTGCAGCAGGTGCAGTGACACCGGAGCGGACCCAAGAGTGCGAGCAGCCCACTTTCCGCAGATTACGACTGCCTTATACTTTTAACCAGGGGGCATTTTCCAAACTTGCATTATGGTAAGTGACACCCTTGATATACGTAAATTGTTACAAACTTTTCCCTTTTCAGGTGAACAAAAACACCTTCATCTTTTTTACAGCCTCTTACATTTCACACTATCAAACGTCATGACCATAAAATAATCTTGTCTCTGGTGTGGTAATTGAGAACTTCCTAACTGCGGGCCTGGCTCTCATCCACACCCTTCCTCGCCCGGCCTTCTCTGCAGACAGGTTGGCGACTGGAGCCCTTCCCTTTGTAATGCAGCGGCGAGGACTGCTCTTTTCCAGGTGTGACCCTCCTAAAACGGGGCCCTGAATGGGGCTGATAATTACCCTGAATGAGCCGACGCTTGGCAGCTATGTGAATGGGTTGTACAAACACTTAACGCTGCGTCCCATGAGCACAGGCTCATACGTGCGGCATTTAAAGAGACACTTTCTCACCATGCAAGGAAAAAGTGTTGAAACTAGCGCCTGAGCCCAAAAAACTCTACCCCATCTCTTCACCATAAAAGTGACATTTGTATACCGTTCTTGGTACTTAAATGGTTAAGTAACAGCAAGGATTAAACTTGATAACGTTTTTTTCTTAAAAGAGATAAACGTAATATTTACGGGGGACACTTCATAAGAAATTAATGTAAGTATTGGACATTATTTAAAGTGACGTTTTTGCACAGTCAGGGACATCTTAAGGATTTCGGGAGGGTGCGGGGGCTGGGCCAAGCGTATTTTCTGGGGCCCTGTTCAGAATAGCTTTGAATTTCTGATCCAATTTCAGCTCTTACATTTCCTCTTTGGCCTGGTCACTGACAGTGCACAGGCACACTGAGTCCAAATTCTAAATGTGTTCCATCTAATATTCAGGGATAGTGGTGTGTATTTTTAATATTATAAAACAGTAGCAGCTAACTAATATTAATTGCAAATAACATTTGTGACCTCTCCCATTTCTCATATGTGAGGTCCTGTTTTGATCGAAAGTATTTTTTTTAATGGATGTTACATGGTGCTGAAAAACAGAAGCATTTCTCTGCAAAAGTCTGTAATAGACTCCACTACACCACCCACAGTAAAATAAATTAAAGGGGAAAGATATTTAAAACAATCTGTTTAAGAATGATTTAAGGTCATTAAGGCAAGACTCTCTGCTTAACAGAGCTGGCTCAATCTGGGGACCCCTGAAAGGCTGGGACCCTGGGCCGGGGCCCACTTTGCCCATGCCTTAAAACATCTCTGCTCAGTTTAGTCAAGAGCAAATAGCACAAGCATTGGCATAGCCAATGGGTCTCGCCTTTGGGACCTTATAAGTGTTTAGCCATGCAACAGTTGATGTTGTTGCACCAAGGATATTGTGCTTGATACCGAAACACTTATAAGGTCCCAAAGGCGAGACCTATTGGCTATGCCGATGCTTGTTTTCTTTCTTAACAGTGCACAGCTGCGAGGCACTGAGATTTTGAATGGGCAGACTGCAAGTGGGTCAACTTGAAACACTCAAAATACGCCCAAGTGGAATATTATTAGAAATTACTCTTTCACATAATATGATGGGCCCCTTTTGGAATGAAGTCTTAAGCAGTTTTGCAAAAGAGGGCTAGTTTAAAATCAATGGACTCCAAGGGCACTCTGGTCAATTTGCATAGCAATTTAGTGATCAAAGGTCACACACAGAGTTTAAAATTCATTAGGCCACTTATGTGGTGCGAGTGTCCGGCACCACGAATTGGCGGTGCTGTAAGCACATTGTAAGGAGAACACCATCCCCTCCTCAGTATTGGCGCCTCATAACGCAAGTGTCACTGGGGCCCAGAGTCCCCCTCAAATGATAGAAATGGTACAACTGGCCTGTGCCGCAGGTTGACAACAGTGCTGTGGGCATGATGTTAGGGATAACTTCAATCCCATCCTCAGCGTTGGCACCTCCCGGCACAACTGTTACTGTACCCCCTCAAATGATGCAAGTGGCAAAATCCACAGCCATACAGCAACACCCTGGTTCATTTCACTTCAATTAAATAGGGGACCAAATGCAAAGGTCCAAGTATCTGGAGTACACCTTACAATTGCTCTTGTCCAAACCAACAGGCTGAAGAACAAGGATTAGTCTGATAAAAGGCCATGAGGAAAAAAGGGTCTGGGTCGAGGGTTACCGCACAGCAACAGAGCATTGGCCCACGCTCACCCGCAAGCACCCAGCAATCTCTCCTCTTGATTCAGAGGATGCATGAACCTCTTGTCAGACGGGCCATCAGACATATGCTATCGTAGAACTAAACCCAAAGGATACTAAACACTCTTACCAAGAACAACAGTAGATGTCTGATGATAGAGCCAAGTGGGGTGGTCTTGCCCTGGCTCTTTCTGGTGCTGACGGTTGCAGGACGGGCCGGCCCTTGGCCGGCCCTTTGCACTAGTGTGGCCCGTGCATGTCCCATGCTGCAGGAGGAGGAAGAGAGCTAGAAAGCGTGCAGCATGGGGGAATCAGATGTGGCCCCTCCTCCTTTCATCTGTGCAGCAAGGCAATATGGGATACTGAGTGCCTGGGTACACCAACAGCAGCAGGCTCCCTGATCATCCCAGTTGATGAAAGATTTTTCAATGAAAATGTTGTTGTTACAAAACATCAAATATAGATTTCATGAAACTTAATAGGAACAGGGTTGATCATTACTATTGTCAATGGAAAAATGGATACAATTCTACAAACTGTGGGATTTTGCCAAGGTTTTGTGAATTACTGCATTTTAGACCTGTCAGCCTTAGGTTGGCCTTCCCCACAATGTTTCGCCTACTTACCCTCAATTTGTACTGGATTTTTGCTTTTGTTGGCCTTAGGACTCTGCACTTTGCCACTGCTAACCAGTGCTAAAGTGCTTGTGCTCACTCAGCTAAACATGGTTTAATAGGCATGCAGCTAATTGGGTATATTTAGTTTACTTATAGCCAATAGCTATTCCCCAAGACAGACTAATAATAGCTGCATTTAGTCGAATGTTTTTGGTCAAGCCAGGATCCAGCCATCTGCAGATAAACTGGCAAGGAGAGGGTAAAAGGACAGACACACTGGCTTCTACGAGAGAAAATCAGGCAGTCCGTGGTGGTTCAAAGAGAGAGAGCGAGAGCAAAGATGTCAATCGCAATGCTTAAGTAACCAAACACTAACTTTGGAGCGTGGGTTAGAAGAACGTTCTGTGATACCAGCCCCAGTTCCCCATCAGAGATGTTTTCACTTACTAACAAGCACGCAGCAGGTTGTTTCTTTATAAAACGCAGCTTTCTGTAGGTTTTTTTTCAAAGGAGGGTGCATTGCATTGTTTAGAACAGCTGCCATAGCACAAAAAGGATGTTAATTGTACCAAAGGCAATCTCCGAGCCTGTGAATTTATAAGCTCTTTGACACTGGAGGCGGAGGGTTTCTTCACTCGGGATTCTGGGAACTGTGGTCCACAGGGCACTAGAAGCCGAATGTTCACATTCTGGACATTCTGTCAACGGTAGTTCACTGAGATCTGCTACTAAAAGTATATAGAACCATTGCTGTTGAAAGAAAATGTAGGCAAATATGGTCCGAATTTTAAAATTTCATAATTTAAATGTAAGGAAAGTGCAAATGTGTAACCAATTCATGTCATGGCATGTGTATCTAAATTAAAAACCTGCTTTAAGACCATTCATGTGGCACTGCATGTGTGGAAATGCACTCTCTTCACTTTTTTAAGCAAAAGTTTGGAATGATATTTGGCGCTGCACCACCACGCGCGGTCTGGTTCCTGGCGCACATAGTCTTGGTTGCAGCGCACAGAGACCTTACACTGCCGCACACAGAGGAAAAAAATTAGAGGGAACATTGGTCCACAGTACCGTAAATTTTACTATCAACCAACAACGTACAGCCAACTCTGCGCTGGAAAGCTATCTGAACCAATATTAAAGGTTTAGGAACGGTTTATATCGGATCAACATCTATTGTAAGGGATGGAAAAAAGTATTTTTGACTTTAAGAAACAGAGCCAGGGAAATAGTCACATGCACAATAACAAAACCCACAATAATGCTTCCTACAGGCCTAAACCTGGGCACTGCAGTAGTGTAGGCTGAGACCACAGACATGCACCTAGGATACAGAACACACAGACGTCAATTCAATAGGCAGGAGCTTGGTCTACAATCAAGAGGTCGACTGTGGAACCAGGAAAACAGAGTTCTAATCCAAGCTTCAACCGTCACTACATAACAATTCCTTTTTTGTGGCATAGTTCCCACATCCTGTGTTGTGTTGCTTTTTTAGATCATAATGGCAACAAAGATTTGAATCCGAGCGTGATGATAAAAAAAAGGATATTTGCACATAGCACAGGGATCTGTAGGATGACACGAGCCATATGGTATTAATGGATGCAATAGGTTTTTGAAAACACAGTGCTCAAAGGTGTAGACTAGGGGATGGTTTAACATCAGCTCTCATTATTTATTTAGGACTTCACAGTTTAAGCCTCAATATGAGGAAGTGATCGGGAAGAAACTGCCAGGAGGGCGATGTGCACTGTGTGCATCCTCCTTTCTTAGATCCAGGAAACAAATGGATTACATGTTTCCCTCCTGGGCATAAGTGATAGAATATGGGTGGGAATCCATTGGGTCTCTGAGTTGCAGTGAGATTTTACACAAGGCTGCTAAGCGGAAGGCACATGGCCAATTCTTTGAGAGGTGGATAGTCGAGTTTTAGCCCGACATCTAGGTGGGGGGTGTAACTTCAGCTTATAGTGAGAGAAGGCTAATGCCTCTACCCGCCAACCTCAATGAGGACCATGAAATCATGGCTAAATCCTATACTGTTGAAATAGGTTGCACCTTATTCATTTGCAAAGTTATATGAGCACATTTTATGCAAAATTTACAGGCGGATTCTAGATGCAGTACTCTTCGAACCAATACAGCACACGATCTCTAGTCAAACATCTAGCCAGACAGTGACCCACCTAGTTTGGACTGCAGTACCATACATAGCCAAGGACAGCCTCTCTTGGTTTGAACCCTGAATAGAAAATATTGAGTATATACTCCTTAAAATGGAGGTACAGAACCTAAAAAAGCAGGCTGCCTTGTGGTGATCGTGGTGCAGTTTAGAAGAGCAACAGTCAAGAAATGATGGCTATTATCGCACAATACAGATGGAGGACTTATAATGCAGTGAGAGTGGACAAATAAGAGTTATCTCCAGAGATTTAAGCTGCCAGACCTCACTCTCTTATGACATTCAGATTCCTGAAAGGCCTCTCTATGCGAGCAAGAAGAAGCGATGAGCAACGGGTGCAACCTATGAAGCACGCACTTCAATAAAGCAAGCAATACCATTCACATGCTCAAGGCTACTGCTGGGAACAAGATGTTCCCCATTCGCCCTCCAATGGCTCCATTCTTCTGTCAATTGTCGAGCAGTGCTTTTGATGCAGCTAATATCACATGCGCTATTACAGCCTTCAGTTCAAAAGCCAAGGCTTTCTTCACTTAATTGATAAAAATCAATTTACAGCAAGAACAATTGCAAGTGTACATATTGAAAAACACAAATTCCTGATGGTCAATGCTTTCACCAATCAGAACCTTTATCACCTTTGTTGCAGCACCTAAGGCATGCACCTATCTCATGGGCACGATCATGTATACTGAAAGACCATCTCCACCCCTTCTGCAAGCAAGGCACTCAATCCCAGGGGAAATCGTTTAACACAAAAACAGTGTCTCCATTTCTCTACTGCCCTTGAACAGAAAATACACTCTGTTCTCTACACTACTCCAGGATCACGCAATACTGCTGACAGGTTAGACCTAGTGCTAGCAGGGTCACTGGACCTGAGCTATGTGTATGTAGCCTGGTGAATCATCAAGTTTCTGTTATCACGCTTCACAATATCAACAGGAAATAGACTAAATTTAAACAGGAATCATGCAAAAAGAATATAAAACATCTCAATGTGACATACACCATGGTCTTTATATGTTCTCTTTATTGTGTTGTTTTTTTCAGGTTTCAACCAATGCACAATACCAATAAAGTATTTTAAATTAAATAGAGGGTGCTGGAGCAGTTAAGGGCTCTGATTCTCCGACAGGGTTAGGGATCTAGTCTAGGCATACATGCTCAACAACCATTCTCGCCGGTGAACTTAAATAGGACTGTGTGCTGTGCACTACCACTGTGTTCTATGATATTGTGTGACCTTTGCCCTACTACGTCTCCCTAAAAGATTTGGACCCATGTATATGGTTTCACACTGTAGGATCTAGGATCAAGATTTACATGGCGTTACCACTTAGGACGAGGCAATACTGGAGGCATGGGGTATCTCACAGCCTTTAGCCGGCTTCACTCTCCCTCGTGTGGGTCTTTAAACCTCAGGAAAGTGGAGGAAAGACTGGTGCTGCTTGTGTTGCTTCACAACCTACACAGGCTAAGGCCGCTGTCAGTCGAGCACACTCTCCCACTGATTATTTCATCTACCCAAGGTGTCTAATTCCCGATATAACCTGTTAGATAGCATGGCCCAGACCTTCAAGAAACAAAGTATAAAACTCCCCCTCCGTAAATAAGGATTATATCATGTGAACTTTCGCCTGCCCACAACAAACATATGAAGTTCCTCTTGCAAACCTCAAATGTAATTGTGAGGGAGACAAACACTATACATTAAAAAATAAAAGAAGCAGTGGAAATCCTATTTACATGTATCAGAACGTCAATGGGCAAAAACAATTGCGTATAATGCCTACATAAAAACCAACTGGTACCCAGAGACTGCATAAGGTCTTCTAAAACACACGGGCAAAGCGTTGAAGAAACTGCCACAAATACTTGAACTTTAACCATGTGCTGTGGTCCGTGCTGAAACCACGGTATACTGGAAAAAGGACATCTGCCAAATGCTGGGCTCAAGTGTGAAAGTAAATCTCTTCTTGGCTTTGTGCCTGAAATACAGTTTCAAAAATGTAACAAAGAAACTGGAGAGAAATGGTGCTGGTCAAAGCTCAGAGCCAGAAGCTGCTTCTGCCGGACCGTTTTTGAAGACTCCTTGCCACACAGGGAAGGCCTCGGAAGAAGCACTGATTTCTTGAGTGAAATTCTTGGAAATTCCAGAGAAGGGAATAGTACGCTAACAGGTGTCCAAGGGAACTCAGCCTCATTACAATGCTAATTTACTTTTTTCAAATTAGCAAAAACTACTTGGACATCTCTGAAAGGATATGACAAATCTGATGCTTTGCTTGTTAATGCTTATTCATCATTATGTACTGGTGTGGAGCAGATTAATTAATAACCTGCTGGTGCAGGGATCACCACTTCGCCACGGGTTTTTAACAAGTAAGGAGGAATCGACACTGGAGCGAAGTCAAACCATAGGTTATTTATTAAGCATTCATGAATGGGTTTCCATCCGACAAGTACCATCAAGATACCCAAGGAGAGAGCACACTGAACGATGGTTACATGGGTTTTTATAGCAAGAGATCACAAACAAGGGACGCCCAGAGGTAAATAGAGCTTTGGGAAAAACACACAAATGAGGTAAGGCAAGAATCGACAGCCTCGGTGTCTTGTGCAATTGCTCCGTCCTAAGACTGAACAACAAGATATGTTATCTGAGTAGACTTTACTTGTGGATTAACCATTGCCTGAAAAGCCTCAAGCAGATTTCTAGCTGTTCTTTTGCGCTGACTCTGCATGTTTACACAGCCTACAATGTCCCAACCTAAATCCTTTACTCATGTTTATACAGATGCGGTGTTAAGGATAGAACCAGGCTGAAAGTAGGGAAGGGGTGAAAATGGATGAAGCACAGCTTAATTAAAAAAACGAAAGAATCAGATTTTACATTTCCACACTGGCACTAGATGTAGAGCAAGGGGGTGGAGTGAGTGTTCTTTTTAAGATAATACAAGTCTGATTCATGGCTGAGAAGTAGTTAAGATGCCCTGAACAGAGGTATGATCAGCATTTCTTCTGGTACAAAAGATTTAACATCAACAGAATCCTTCAATTCTCCGTACATACAAAATATTTTCCCAACAAGGAGATAGGAAACATTAGACCAATGTCAAACCTATGTTGAAGCAGAGCAAATAAACCTTCTTATAGTCACGAGTTTATAATAAAATTGGATCTCCATGCAAACGGACCACAAAGTAAGGAAAGGAGGTTCTCATCATAACAGTATATTCGTACATAAGATCAGTGCCATCCAAATAAAACACTAACAACATACTGAAGATAATTGTTAAAATGGACATTCCACTGACGCAATCACCCAGGTACAGAGGATGAACTCTGCAGGAGTCAATTTATAGCAAAACAAGGGTTACATATTGTGATGGCGAAGCAGGAAAGAACAGTCCTAAATTATACTCTGTGTGGGTTGAAGAAGATGAAAGTGTCTGACATACATCCAGCATGATTGTGACAAATTAGCCTGAGGGTCAAACTAAACACCTGGTGGGCATTTGCTATGTCAGTATTGAGAAGTTAGAGTATGGTTCCAAGCATGGAGAATAGGGTATTTTTTATATCAACAAATCAAGTATATTATGTTAAAGTGTGCTTGGAAATCTCTGTGTTGGACCTATCCTTCTACAAACCATTGAAGCACGCAAATAAAGTGGACTATGGCAGGTTTCAGAAACCATTAAAGCTGGATGATCTTTAATAGTTTACATAATCTTAGCATTTATTATGTGAATAGCATTGATTGAGGCTATCTAGTCCTTCTGCATAATTTTTCGTTTAGCTTGGCCATGGGTATTATTAATTATTTAAGGACTTGATAACCTGAACTCTAATCAAACACTGCTCTTCATATAAAACTTGGTAGATTTTGAATGTTGCTTTCATTGTCAGTTGACCCCAAGACTGAATATTATGAGAGGTAATTGAGGAAATATCCTTTATTGGGATCTTCCAATGCAGCAGCCAAATGGCATGTGTCCCTCTCCATATTACCTGCGTCTTCCATGTTTATTGAGGTAAAGGATTATTTTGTTGTCAGTATCACAGGACATCTTTTTGCAGGTTAAAAATACAAGTGCAGTTACTGCCGCCAAATGTGGTCTCAACTTTGATTACAATAATTCCAAGAGTGGAATGAAAAGTCAAGAGTCTTACAGAGTTTCAAAATGTTCCCTGAGAGAGAGAGAAAAGTGGGCGGGGGAGAGTGTGTGTGTGTGTGTGTGTGTGTGTGTGTGTGTGTGTGTGTGTGTGTGTGTGTGTGTGTGTGTGTGTGTGTGTGTGTGTGTGTGTGTGTGTGTGTGTGTGTGTGTGTGTGTGTGTGTGTGTGTGTGTGTGTGTGTGTGTGTGTGTGTGTGTGTGTGTGTGTGTGTGTGTGTGTGTGTGTGTGTGTGTGTGTGTGTGTGTGTGTGTGTGTGTGTGTGTGTGTGTATATATTCACTGGGAAAAAAAAAGATTAAAGAAATGTTATAGTTAGATGATAATGTCAGTCACAACATGACATTTTAAACTCGAAAAACCACTAAAATTTGCCATTTCTAGTACAGCAAGCTAACTATAACTGCCGCCCTGATCATTAATGTTGATAAACACTACATGAAATTATTGAAAGACAATATGGAAATCTAGGAGGCGATCTGGATCATAACAGACACAGCCCTTAATATGGGCTAAATTAGTGAGAAGGAATACAGGCCTCAAGAAATCTACTTGCCCATTCGCTACAGCAAGCCAGACTTTATCAGGGCAAGCTATTTTTAGGGCCTACTGGCCTGCTTTTGGAGAGATCTGGAGCTGCCAAAGAACAGGTGTTCTGTTTATTCAGAAAGTGAATTAGCAATAAAGATGCCTTTAAATCTTGTCACATTTGCTGTGCATTCACAGACAGAGGTCAAATGTCAGCTTAAGTCTTCTTACAAATTGCTGCTTATTTTACCCTGGAGATTGGTGTTTACTTTTCTTTCTCTGGCTTCAAAGTTAGAGGATTTTGTAAAGTGAACTGTCTAACAATCGTGCTGGGGATGAACGAAATGTCAAATGAAAGGCTGCAGGAAATCAGTTTTTTTTCTAACACAAAATATATTTAGCTTGTAAATTAATTGTACAAATATTTCAAATTATAGCAGCAGTTCGGAAAGCACTTTTTTTTGTAATTCTGAAGTGTATGGAAACAAAGATTTTAATAGGATCAAAACACTTTACTTGGTAATCTGCAGATGATAAATATTTCCCAAAACCTGGTTTCCTCACAATATTGTTTGTACGCTATACAATTTTATAAACTGCATTTCAGTGGGAAATTGGGTGGCCATTCAAGGACAATGTGATGTCTGTATATGTAGGCTACCGCATCATGTTTAAGTAATAAATGTATTAAAACTGAGAGATTTTAAACATGAACTGAGAACTAAAAGGTAAGCGAGGGTTCATGTGTACTCTATTTTTGCGCTAGATTCTCATTATGCATGGAGCAAACATTTAGGGGTCGATTCCGATCTCGGCCGGTAGGGCACCTAACAGTATTCGTCCGGAAAAAATACCAGCCGAATGCGTGTTTCCCGACCGATTCGTACACTCGTCCGGACGAACAAGTACGATGCGTATAACAACTCAGTTTCGAGCGCGAGCCGTACTCACCCAATCCAGCTCCTGTTCCCCGCCCGAGCCGGATCCGTGAGCGCCGAATCGAGCCGCACGGAAGCAAATACACAGCACCTTCCGGCCGGACTAGTACGATGCGCAATCCGTACGCGCCCGAACCCGTCGCTACGTCCGGCACGTTTGAGCATCCGGGCGAGCCGTACATAAGCTTCGTCTCGCGCCACAAGACAATCCACGGCTACGAGGCGAACAAGCCTGCTACGAGTACGACTCGAAGACACGAGAAACCCGAGCGAGGCGATCCAAGCATGAATCCCATTGCGCAGGTCCTACCTATACTCTACATCTATTACCGGGACCGGCACGGACGGCGTACGGCGCAGACGGTAAGTCAAACACCAACAATACAAACAAACGACACGTACCCAAAATATGTCACACACACATAGGGATGCACAAATAACGTACACTAGCAACAGCAGAACCATAGGGGTGGGATGGCCAACACCAATGCCATACACACCCATAGGGGGATGGATGCCTACCACCAACACCACCCTACCACCACCCCTACTCAGGGGGCCTGGATGCCTGCCACTACTACCATCCCCACCCTTAGGTGTATGGATGCCTACCACTACCACCATCACTACTCAGGGGGGCATGGATGCCTACCACTACCACCACCCCTACTCAGGGGGGCCTGGATGCCTGTCACTACTACCATCCCCACTCATGGGGGGATGTATGCCTACCACTACCACCACCCCTACTCAGGGGGGCCTGGATGCCTACCACTACCACCACCCCTACTTAGGCGGGCCTGGATGCCTGCCACTACTACCATCCCCACCCTTAGGGGGATGGATGCCTACCACTACTACCACCACCCCCACTCAGGGGGGGCTAGATGCCTGCCACCACCACCACCCCTACTCAGGGGGGGCTGGATGCCTGTCACTACTACCAACTCCACCCTTAGGGGGCTGGAACCCTACCACTACTACCATCCCTACTCATGGGGGGATGGATGCCTACCACTACCACCACCCCTACTCAGGGGGGCCTGGATGCCTGTCACTACCATCCCCACTCATAGGGGGATGGATGCCTACCACTACTACCATCCCCACTCATAGGGGGCCTGGATGCCTGCCACTACTACCATCCCCACCCTTAGGGGTATGGATGCCTACCACTACCACCATCACTACTCAGGGGGGGCTGGATGCCTACCACTACTACCATCCCCACTCATGGGGGGATGGATGCCTACCACTACCACCACCCCCTACTCAGGGGGGCCTGGTTGCCTGTCACTACTACCATCCCCACTCATAGGGGGCTGGATGCCTACCACTACTACCATCCCCACTCATGGGGGGATGGATGCCTACCACTACTACCATCCCCACTCATAGGGGGATGGATGCCTACCACTACTACCATCCCCACTCATAGGGGGCCTGGATGCCTGCCACTACTACCATCCCCACTCATAGGGGGATGGATGCCTGCCACTACCACCACCCCTACTCAGGGGGGCCTGGATGCCTGCCACTACTACCATCCCCACCCTTAGGGGTATGGATGCCTACCACTACCACCACCCCTACTCAGGGGGGCCTGGATGTCTGCCACTACTACCATCCCAACCCTTAGGTGTATGGATGCCTACCACTACCACCATCACTACTCAGGGGGGCTGGATGCCTACCACTACCACCACCCCTACTCAGGGGGCCTGGATGCCTGTCACTACTACCATCCCCACTCATGGGGGATGGATGCCTCACCACTAACACCACTCCTACTCATAGGACGGGTAATGCATGACACAACTAGCATACTCCCACATAAGGAATGACAGAAGATTACATCCCCCCAACACCATGACAAGTGTGTGTAGTCTGTGTCAAATGCCTACAACACTGAACATGACATTGAACATACAATGTGACCCCCTAGCACATGTGTCACACAGAAATGGGTGTGGCCTCCACAATGCAAGCCGACCATGGCCACTGTGGCAATGGGCTCGAACACCCCATCACCACAGTGACCAAAAGGTAAGTGTGGTGTCCATAGCTGATGCACATTTTGAACAGTGTGGCAATGGGGCCTAAAGCCCCATCACCACAGTGACCAAAAGGGAAGTGTGGAGTCCATAGCTGATGCACATTTTGAACAGTGTGGCAATGGGGCCTAAAGCCCCATCACCACAGTGACCAAAAGGGAAGTGTAGTCATGGTAAAAGCTGCCAAAGCCAAACTGCATGGATGAATCCTGGTCACACAACAACAAACACATCAGTGGCATAGTAGTGCTTGTGTCCCATAGCAACATAGATTGGTCGAGGGAAACAGTGCAGTGTCACTGAAACATCGTTTTGGCCATGTGCATACAAACATCACCCATGAGGGCCCACATTGTCAACAGTCACAAATAACACAATGACAGAAGTGACCATCATAATGCTGACCCACATATCTGCACCAATGGACACACAAATGTAGATATCCTGTGGAGACTGTAGATGTCAGGTGAACAAATACCATACCATGGCAGCAATGGGACATACAAACCATGATTATTGTGCTGACTGATGACCTAGGAGTCCCAGGAACAGCAGGGGAAAGCCACCAAACAACATACAGCCAATGGCACACTCAAGATATGCCAATGCAGTGGTGCAAAGGCACAAACAGGCAGACTCACACTGCATATCAAACACAACAGGTGATGGGGGGGTGTGCCAGTGTCCCCAGGCAACCACACAACACATGAGGAGGCCTGAATTCCAACCACACAGATGTGTATACAGTGCCATACAAAAGTTACTCATGGATCGGATACCCCTATGTGAGCAATCAGGCATTGTTAGATGAGAGGAGCACAAATTACACGTCACACAAGCTTGTAGGAACAGCAACTAACACAGCAAGAGACAGACCCACCACAGCACTACCCCCAGGGACCCCACATTGTGCTGACACTAGCCTGCATGATAATCCCACTGTGATGACAAAGTTAGATGTCGCTCACACTGTGAACCACAGCCATGTGTCCTGAGCAACTAACTACCATCACACCTACACAAGCTCCAATCAATCAGCACGGCCTGCCAGCCAAGGCCAATATGGAGGTAGGGGTCTAGCCGTGCAACAACTCACTTTTGCAAACACTCAACACCACACACACTGATCTCCACCAATGTGCAGCAGTGAAGCTCACATGGATTGGTGACATTGGACATGCACCCATGACAATACCAGGGGTGGTGGTGGGAACTAAGGTGCAGAAACCCATCACACATGGCCAGTCAACAAGTCTCGTCAATGTCTGACACACAGCACAGTATGCCGTACATGGGCATGATGTGAAATCCACCACAATCAATGGGATCCTGGCCATAGTCACACACCAACGAAGAAGCCAAGGTGACACAGGAAGAACACACGTACACAACTTCCAACATTGCAGCTCTGACCCTGAGGAGTGGCAGCAGTCACACACACAACGTGTCACAATCACTGAAAGCTAACACAAACTGTAAATCACATGACTCGTGTAAACAAGTGCCAAGGGGAATCCTGAATGTGTCCCATCTGCGTTTGCCCACATCCCCAGCCCTGACAACAAAGACAACCTGGTATGACAACCTCATGAACATTAGTTTGCCATGCACCCACATCACGGAGAAACCAGGTCCAAGATGCTGGATGAACACAGAACAACTCAGCAAGCATCACAAACAGGAACATCCCTAGGGACACAGCCTGTGTAGGAAAAGGGAAGGGAACACGCACAGACATGCTTACACAACACACAACACATGCCCACGCAATGTCACCGGATTACACACTGCCATGAGGGCACTCCACTCCTGTGGAAGGTCCGCTGTGCCAAACCTTGTCTGTGCACGACCCAAACATGTCAGCAGAACACACCGTCAGTGAGTCAACAACCACAACACACAGAAGGCTCTGCTCACATCAGCCTGGGTACAGGAGTGTCACGTCAGTCATCTGCACACACACAAAACAAGTGTCAAGCAAGTTGCACTGTATACACAGATGAGTCCTTCGACATTGATGTGCAAAACTGCATACCCAGTGGAGCTGGGCACACAGTCAGGGAAATCGGAACATTGAACAGTGGTAAACCCACCAGATGTGCATCAGTGTAAGACAAAGATGTTCATTTACAAATGCAAAATGGACATCCCTGTGTCAAATGCTGAACATTACACCCTCAGACTGTAGCAAAGGATGTCATAGATCCAGACTACAACAGGACACATATCCCATGGACCACATGGAGTCCATCACTGCAACACTTCATTTTCCTGATGTGAACACTATTACAACTGCAAATGCAGGAAGCTACTCATCCACATCATGTACATCAAAAGAAAACCCACAAGTAAACAAAAAGAGGCTTTATTCAGCAAATGTCAGGGTAAACACGGAAGTCCAAAAGAAACTAAGGCCAATGGCCAGTCCAAAATCACAGTCCCAACAGGGTGAGAAGTGACAACTGGTCACACATTGCTTGCCTGCACTGGTACGGTTAGGGGACATCCTCCTTGGAGGGGCATACAAGGGGCAGGCCAGGCACCACAGGGACAGGATCAGGGGATGGCAGAGTGAGGCAGTGAAGGGGTGGTGGGTGCAGGAGTGTCACCGGCAACTGCAGTGGAGGTGTCTGACTCAGGGGGGGCCTGACTGCTGGTACAAAAGTCAGTTGGTATGGGTGCTGCAACCACTGCAGTGGGCTGGACTGATGTAGTGGACTGGGTACCCACTGCAGTGCCCGAGTCAGACGTGGTGGTTGTGGACTCCACTGCAGTGCATGACTCCAAGTGAGTGGAAGGGTGGGCAGATGGGGTGGGCAGGACAGAGGGGACCCGGTCTCCACAACAGTGCCACTAACAGGCAGAGCGTCTGGGTTGGGGTGGAAGAGCAGAGTGGCAGGGGGGAGGGCCTAAGCAGTCTGGGGATGCGGTATCGGTGTGTGGGGGAACCTGGGGCAGGGTGTGGCGGGGGAACCTGTGCAGTAGTGGCCTGGGGATGGAGGAGAGAGACTGGGCGGTGGAGCTGGTGGTGGTGGTGGTGGGGTCTTGCTCTTCCTGGTCCGGGGGACTTCCTAATGGGGTCCTGTGTCTGCCTGCGCCTGGGGGAGGGTGTCCGGGAGCGAGGGCACTCCCTCTGTGTGGGTGGACTTCCTCTTCCCCCGGTATACTGGATCAGCAGGATTGGAGGGGAAGAGGCCGAGGTCACACAGGAAGATCTGCTGTGTAGGTGGGGTAGCAGGCAAGGGAAGGGGTCTTGGAGGGAGAGGATTTGGAGGACTGTGGAGTGAATGTGGATGCATGTGTGTGTGTGTGTGTGTTCCCCATCCCCTGTGTCTGTGGTATCAGTCCCCTGAGGATGCTTGTGTGCACGTCTTGTCTTTCTCTTGGGTGTGTCTGTGCTGCTCGTGTCTGTGTGTTTGGGTGACTGTGCAGGTGTGCATGTGCTTTGGACAGGTAGGGGGCAGGAAGTGTGGATGGGGCAGAGGTGGGAGGGATGAGGACTGTTGGAGGAGGGACACTGCTGCCGTCAGGGAGGAGTCCATGGACTTATTGCTCCTCTGTAGGGCAGACATACCCGTCGAGATGCCCTCCATGAACGACACCAGCTGTGTCAACAGAGTGGTGTGTGCATGGAGGACACTCAGCATTGCTGTCTGCCCTACATGGAGCTGCCAAAGGAGGTACACAGACTCCTCACTCAGGGCAGCAGGGGACACAGGGGCAGGGGGTGCGGTGCCTGGCACGAAGGAGACACGCTCCCGAGCACGGGAGCCTCCACGGACCTCAGGAATTGGAGCCAATGGGAGGGCGGTGGTGGTGGTGGCGGGGCCAGACAGACTAGATGGCCTTTGGTGGCTGCTGAGACCCGCCTCCACAAGGGAGTCATCCTCCGAGCTGCTGTGGTCCTCAGCTGAGGTGGATGGTGCGGAGGACTCCTCGGTGTGGCTCCCCTCGCCCTCCGTGCCACTGGGTCCCTCTGACCACTCGTCCGATGCTGACCCAGTCTGGCTCCGCTGCTCCTCCTGGTCCGTGGAGCTGTCCCCTCCTGTGGCCGTGGATGTATCTGCAAAAAATTAGGGAAACAGACAAACATCAGTCACCTGCACTGACCGCACACACCACAGTAAGTACAGCACATTACAGGGCAAGCCCTGGCATCCTTAGTTGAACATTGCCTAAAGTCCTCACACAGATTCAGGTAAGCCAATTGTCAGTCTGATGGTCAACCATGGGACTCACACCCCTCCTGCCCTTGCACCCATCTGTCTGGTGCCTGTCTGATGGTAAGACCCCAGTGTGGACACATGCACCACCTACACAGTTGTTGGACATTGCAGGGAACACGGTGAAGTATGTGAACATGCACACATCACATCTCTTGCCACTGAGTCAGTACAGGTGTCCGGATAAAGGGATGGCCAGAGTCTAAATAGAAATGCATGTGATGCATACCAGCACCAGACACCATGATGCACCCATGTCCGGATAGTCAATGCCACAATGGGGTGCATGTTGCACATGTCACTCCCCTGCAGGATCAGTCCCAGTAAGTTTAATGGCATGACACAGGAATGCGTGCAAAGTCATACATTACTGTCTCAAGTCACATGGCCATGGCAGCCAGCCAACAACAGTCTGCAGTGTGTCACAATCCGAGGGCATGGGGAATGCAAGTTATGTGACTGACAAGTGCACATGTCCATCCCCCAAAAACCACATCATCTGTACTACTATTTGTCCACGTCATACCAACTGGACATATGGGGGACATGAAACACAACTCTCTGAACATGAGCACCTCACAGTGTGCTGTGAATGAAAATACAGCTGCCTGAAAGTCACAGTCGCAAACACCTGTGTGCACAGTCAAGTGATCAGACACCTATAAGTCACAGAAGTATCGTCTATCATGGTCACTTCTCAGATGGCATGCTGAGCCCTAACCGATAAACATACCAGTAGTCCTGACAACGAAGACACAGCACAATGAGACAGAGGCAGACACCTGAGGGTACATTTCACTGATCACAACATGCCAGATGATACACGGGGTGGGAGTACAGAGTGTATTGTATGCCCTGGAGTAGGCATGACTGTCCAGCTCCACCTGTAAGAGGGATGAGTCCTGGACAGTAGGCAGGTGGCTAAGCATGTGTGACACACTGGATACACATACTCCTGAGGCCCAAACATTGTTCCCACCAGCAGCATGGGTGTGTGCCAAATTCCCCAGGGACATGTGGTGAGTCAGAGCAGCAAGCGGACCACATATCAAAGTTACACCCAGATTACATGTCAGAACTTAGGCATTGTGTAAGCAATTGACCCACCCATGAATCGCACAACATAGTCACGGGAACAAATGCTGTCCCCCCACCTTGAGCAAAGCTAAATGCAATGACACAGTCCCCAAATGACACAATTTCCTGACTATAAGGGCCACACATATGCGTATCAGAGGAGAAGTGGGCATTTCACAAATGAGGGACATGGGTCCTGGACCACATGACTGATGTACTGTGGAAGTTTAACCAGGCCAGAGGAGGGCACATAGCATGTCAGACAAAGTGCACAGTGCAGTCATGGACTCACCCCCTCTTTGCTGCTGTCTGTCCTTCAGCTGCCCATCCAGGTCAGGGAAGACCACCGCCAGGATCCGGAGCATGTGGGGGGTCAGGGTCCGGTGTACGCCCCTCCTGCGAGGCGGTGACAGCTTCAGCTGGACCCTTGCGATCCTCCGGGTCCAGCCACGAAGGTCCTGCCACCTTTTCTGGAAGTTGCAGATCCTGCGGCTGTAGTCCCCCACGGATCTTACTTCCCGGGCGATGGTCAGCCAGATTTCCTGCTTCTGGTGGGCATCAACCTGTGAGGATGACAAAGTGAAAAGGCCATTACTACACATGCAACATATACGTGCATCACACATTTGGATATACATGTCTCAATCACAGGGGCATATGATGTACACAGGCAGTGCAACAATGGCTTTGAACAGTTTGCCAGCAGTCACTACATGGTATCATTGCATGGGAAGTAAACCTAGTTGGAATGCACAGTTACTGCACTGTACCAGTTCAGTGCATGTAACTACACACTTTGGGGTGTGACAACTACTCAGTGAGCATGCTAGCCAGTGGTGTGCACACAAAGTCCTGCTAGTCAGACAACATGCACAATTAGTGAGGCAGTGGACAGCACACTCACCTGCTCCCCTGGTTTCCCATACAGCTTGCTGTACTGTGGAAGGAGGCTGTCCAGCAGGGCCTGGTTCTCCTCAAGGCTGAAGGCTGGGGCTCTCTCCACAGTAAGTGCCATTGCAGGAGCCAGAGGATGCATAAACAGCAGCAGTGTTGGTGGCAGATGTCGTCCTGGAGCATGTAGTGCAGGCAAGTGAGCTCTCAGGGGAACAGCCAGCATTATGTGTGTGCTGCAGAGGCAGATACTGTCCCATGTGTCCAAAGTGATAGGTCCAAGTCGTTTGCATCTTCTGAATCTGACCAATCCATGGAATAGCAGCACTAATACACGCCCACAGCATCCTTCAAATCTTCAACTTCATGACACCCATGATTTTGCAACATTGTTGTGGCTGGCCAACTGAATTCACGGCATCAGACTCGTTGGAGCTTCGAAAACGCGTCCGTTGCCATGCCAGGCCCCAGCCAATGTGTGCGCACCGTTCGGTCCATTGCTGTACAACTCGTATTTCGGGATACAACGCGTACCCGCACACATCATATGCAATGGGCCGGCCGGGCACACCGATCGGTCCATTGCTGTACAACGCGTATTTCTGGATCCAACGCGTACCCGCACACATCATATGCAATGGGCCGGCCGGGCACACCGATCGGTCCATTGTTGTACAACGCGTACCCGCTCACAACAGATGCAATGGGCCGGCCGGGCACACCGATCGGTCCATTGCTGTACAACGCGTATTTCGGGATACAACGCGTACCCGCACACATCATATGCAATGGGCAGGCCGGGCACACCGATCGGTCCATTGCTGTACAACGCTGTACCCGCTCACAACAGATGCAATGGGCCGGCCGGGCACACCGATCGGTCCATTGCTGTACAACGCGTATTTCGGGATACAACGCGTACCCGCACACATCATATGCAATGGGCCGTGCGGGCACACCGATCGGTCCATTGCTGTACAACGCGTATTTCGGGATACAACGCGTACCCGCACACATCATATGCAATGGGCCGGCCGGGCACACCGATCGGTCCATTGCTGTTCAACAGCGTACCGCTCACAACAGATGCAATGGGCCGGCCGGGCACACCGATCGGTCCATTGCTGTACAACGCGTACTCGCTAACAGATGCAATGGGCCGGCCGGGCACACCGATCGGTCCATTGCTGTACAACGCGTATTTCGGGATACAACGCAGTACTCGACACATCATATGCAATGGGCCGGCCGGGCACACCGATCGGTCCATTGCTGTACAACGCGTACCTGTACAGGTCAGTCGCATATGTCACCATGCTTGTCACTGGTGAACGTATGCCAGCCACATACACCTGCCAGAGACCCAGGGGCACACCTACAACACCACACCCAGTCAACACTGTTTCCTGAGGCATGTAAGGCTGCATTTCCTTCTCGGTGTATGGGGGTTAACATGTGGTTTCTGTGGTGGCACTTGTGGGCAGCCACACCCAGGCTGTGCATGTGTTCATGGGGACAGGGTCCTTGGTGTGTTGTGCACATGACCACTGTGAAGTGCAACAGTTCATTTTGGAGCATGTGGCATGGTCACATTTCCAGGTTGTGTATGTGTATGACATGTCACATACCCCCAGAGTCCCATGTGGGAAGGCATGTACGTCACAGGATGACCCATTGCCACAATAGTGATGTCCCTCCACATTGTGTGCATGTTGTGTTTCCGATGTCACTGATTCCATGTGCACGATGGGAGACAGTCTCCACATTTGTGCATGGACTTTGATGTTGTGCGTCACTGGCGTCCATGTCTGTCCTGCGGATGCGACAGGGGCCACTACCTGTGGGAGTCATGTTTGTTTTTCTGACGTGTACATGATACGCCATGTCATGCCAGTGTCCATGTGGCAAGACAGGGTCACTGGGAATCTACCTGTCAATGATCTGTGATGCCTGTGGCGCATCTGTCCAGACATGTCACTGTGGTGTGTGTGTGGAACGTGATAGCAGTAAATGGGTACTGTGACACAGCCTAATGGTTTCCCATAGCACAACCTGGTACCTGTTGTGCACACATAATGTACTGAGAAGTTAGATGATGGCCATGTAGGTGCGAGTTATGTCCGACAGAGCGGCACACACATCAAGACTACTTGTGTCACGTAATGATGTATCATGTGAAATTGAGTATGGTGAATGGCACATATGTGGGGTGACTGACAATCTTTCTTCCTTCAACCTATGCACTGCAGGGCTCCAGCTGTCCATAGACCATTCCCTGACCTGGCAACGATGGTGGAACGTGACAGCATCTGACCGGTACCGCTTCACCAGGCAGCTGATTGAGGATTTGGCAGTGCGCTTGGCACCACATTTGCAACCTGGCCGGACGTACCCTACGGCGCTGACCCCCAAGGTGAAGGTAATGGCAGCCCTACACTTCTTTGCCACCGGTACCTTTCAACACACTGTTGCGACTGCCGGTGGGATGTCACAGACTATGTTCAGCCGTGTGCTACGCGATGTTTTGGAGGCAATGTTGAGATGCCTGAACCAGTACATCTATTTCCCAACACGTCAACAACTCACTGACGTCAAGAGTGACTTCTATGCCCTGGGGAGGATGCCACATGTCATTGGCTCCATTGATGGGACACATGTGGCTTTGATACCACCACAGGCACATGAGCAGGCATACCGGAACCGTAAACCTTACCATTCGATCAATGCTCTGGTGGTATGTTTAGCAGATATGAGCATCACACGTGTGTGCCCGTTTCCCTGGTTCAGCACCACGATGCCTACGTGATGAGGAGTAGTCGCATCCCGAGGATGATGGCACAGATGCAGAACCAGCGTGCCTGGCTTGTCGGTGTGTACTGACTTTGTACCATTGTGTGTGTTCTGATCTGTAGTATTCCACCCACTTTTCCAAATCAGCTAATGTGCACTTGTCTGTCCGTAGGTGACTCCGGATACCCCAACATGCCGTGGTTGCTGACACCCCTCAGGAACCCTGTGACACCAGCCCAGATGCGCTACAATGAGGCACATGGTCGGACCAGGAGAGTGATAGAGCGGACCTTTGGTCTCCTGAAGAGCTGCTTCCGCTGCCTGGACAAGACAGGAGGGGCCCTCCCATATGCCCCAGCAAAGGTGTGCAAGATTGTCATCGTCTGCTGCATGCTACACAACCTGGCAGTGCGGAAGGAGTTGCCTCTCATCCTGGATGACGATGACCAACGTCCGCCACCTGTGGAGGATCCTGGCCTGGACCACGATGCCAGTGATGATGATGATGATGATGGTGATGTCCGCACACAGCTCATCACCAACTTCTTCAGCTGAATGTGAGTATCCAGGGAGATGTAATGTGAATGACGTGAGTTTGCATGATATGTGTGGGTGGTGCTCTGGTGCTGTTTGAGTGTGGCCATGTGCTACTTGACTGGATGCGTGCAGCAATGTGTCCTTCCAGGTAGTCTGAACTCCCCAACAGTTTTGATATGCTAACTTGGTTTTGTGTAGTTGTCTTGTGACATGTATTGGGCATGAGTATTGCAGTACTGTCCTGTTCTACAGTGATTTTAACTGTGTGTCATGTCTGTCCTTCACAGGGTGCTTACTGAGTACTTTGGTCAACTTGGATCCCCCGACACCATGATTCAGCTTTCAGGGTGGCAGCAGTAGTTGGCCTACAAGTGATGTGCCACACACCCCTGGACTTCATATCTTCTGCATTTGTTGACTGTGTGGCCACTGCCATGTGGGTAAACCTTGCATTTGTAGTGGAAACATGTTGCAAATGTGTAATAAACCTGTGCTTCACTTTGGGATGTGCGTTGTCTGTGGTCACACATCTGACTGACATTTGCTTACTGCACCTGTGGGCTAGTTGACACAGACTCTGAATAGGTGTGGTGTCTGTGCATTCCACTGTATTTCCTGGCAAGATCACTGTGGACGATGAGTCCGATGGCCCTGGTGTCTGTGTTGTGTAGCCCTAGTGGTGTGTCTCCCTCATATGTGTCACGTCACCATGACTCACACGACGGTGTTGTACTTGCTGTAGCAGTTAGCATACACAGTGTAATTTAGCAGAACATCATCACCATAACAGTTTCCACATTTGAATAACAACAGTGGCAAGTATGGTGTACTAGTGATTTTATTTACAGAAATGTGTGTGTGTATAGTGCACAGGATGGTGGGTGCTGTACATTGGGATTGTGATCCAAAGTTCCCAGATGAGTTGGAAGTCTTGGTAGCAGAAATGTCCTGAGTGAAGTCCACAGTCATATGATACATTAGTCCAACTTGAACTCCCCATGTCATGTGAGATAGTAGTGTTGCATTCGACAGGGTGAAACGTTTGCACACAAAGGAGAATTTCCGGAACAGGTGTTGGCTTCCTGGGGGTTGTACGTGGCCATCAACCTCTCAGTTTTCCTTCCTCGGATGACCCCTCTTCTTTGGGGGGGGGACCCTCACGTGCAGGCTGCGGCGGTGCAGGGGACTCTCCGCCAGAGTCCTCCTCCCTCCCTGTGGCGGTGTCAGTTGTAGCAGCACCAGATGTTGTGGGCACACAGGGAGGTGTGGCCATGTTGGTGCTAATCTGGCGGAGGCATGTCATTATGTCCCTATGCACCGCTGTGAGTTCTTGCAATGTGTCCCACTTGGACTCCATGCCCGACATGTGTGTCTCCACACGGGCCATGTGTGTCTCCACACGGGCCATGTGTGTCTCCACACGGGCCATGTGGGAGTCCAAGCTGGCATGATGGGCAGCCTGCTGCTGTTGTATGTCCTTGAGGATCCCCACTACCTGTCTGACCTCTCCGGTGCTATCCTGGTACGCATCAGCGATGCGTGCCAGTTGTGGGTCATCATGCAGTCCAGACCCCTCTGCAAGCAGCGACCTATGTCTACCACCCCTCCCACCACCCCTGGCGACACACGCAGGACCTGCGGTGGCACGCACAGGTGACCCGAGGCCCACTTCGGGGTTGTTAGTGGTGTTGTCATCCGTTGCTCCACGGTGGGCCTGGGGCCCTGTGCTGTTGTCAGCGGTGGTCATTGGTCTGTCCGTGTCGGCGGGGGTGGTCTGTATGTTGGCAGTTGTTGGAGGGGTGGGTGCAGGGGGTGCAGATGTTGGTCCAGCTGGTGCTGCATGATGACTCACACCGGAGGTGCCAGGTAGGTCTTCGCCATCCGAGGAGGGCAGAGGCTGTTGCACACCAGTGAGCTCTGTGTCCCCCGGAGCCTGGGACAGGGACTCCTCCTCGCCTGCTGCTGTGTCCCCATCATCGTCACCTGTATTTGGAAGAGACACACATTGTATGTAATGTTTCTACAGACATCAATGGTTCACACACCTGACAGTTGTGACTGTACCTCTGGATGCGGGCATGTACATTTGCATTGTCCTAAGTTGTCACAGTAAGAGGTTGATATTGGTGTAGCACATTGTCATGCATACCTGGGGCATTTCAATATGAATGTTGAGGTGTGTGCATGGCCAGCATTGGTTGTATTTGGTGGACATCCGGCCATCCTTCTCCACCTGGCCCAGTTATCCCACCATGAAGCATGCCACCCTTGCAGTGGGTTCAGGTTGACTCTCAGGATGTCATTCAGTGGTGTTGTGCTGTTTGTTGGTGCACAGTTCCCTGCAGGGCCTTGTGCTCCCCACAGCAGTAGCCAGTGTCAGCCATCTTGTCAGTCCTTATCCACTCCCTGTGATGTGAGCATGGTTCAGAGTGGTGTTGATGGGCCAATTGTGAGGGTGAGCAGTATCTGTGACTCCAAATCCCATCATGCTATTGCCTACACCTCCCTTCCCAGCATGCCCGTACTTCCTTCCTTTGGACTCTGCTTCCCTGTGGGGTAGTGTGCCTGTGCTGACAGGAAGGCTGACAGTGTTGTCCTTGCGTTTGTTTGGCTACAAGTCCCAGGTGTGTCCCTGTGCTTCACACAGCATTACCCAGGGTGGTGGTTCTTTGTGGGATCTTCATTTGGTATGTGAGGCATTGCATTCTCCCAGGTGGGTTATGTGGAGTTTGTGTTGAGGGGGTGTGTGAGGTGAGCTGCTTGTAACTATGGTCAGTGCTGTGAGTCCTCCTTCCCAACCAGCCAGATATCCCACCATGCAACGTGCTTGCATTGCAGAGTGCAAGTTGGCTTTCAGGATGTCAGGCAGTGGTGTTGTGCTGTTTGTTGGTGCACCGTTCCCAGCAGGGCCTTGTGCTCCCACAGCAGTAGCCAGTGTCAGCCATCTTGTCAGTCCTTATCCACTCCCTGTGATGTGAGCATGGTTCAGAGTGGTGTTGATGGGCCAATTGTGAGGGTGAGCAGTATCTGTGACTACAACTCCCATCATGCTATTGGCTACACTAACTTCACCAGCATACACAGAATTCCTTCATTTAAGTGAGCTTCCCTATGAGGTGGTGTTCTAGTGGTGGCAAAATATCAGGCAGTGTTTGTTGGTTATATTTGTGCCACTGCCTTGCTCTATTTGTTGTTAGGTTTGTACATGTCATGACACAGTTACATATCACTATGAGATGGCATGTATTGTGTTTATCTAACTGACATACACATCTTGGGATGATTATCTTTTGGTTGCTGTTGATTTGCTAGGGGTGGATGGTTTGACTGTCCCCTTGACAGTGATGGGTGTGTATTGGCACACAATATTGTGTATATTAGTTGTGTACTCACCAGGCTCTGGGATGTCTGTTAGTCCATATACGCTCACTGGTGGTAGGATGGCCCGCACCTTCTCCTCCCAGGGCCTGAGGTATACTGGTTTTGCAGGAGGGCTACTGCCGGTGTGCTGGCTCAGGAGGTAATCCTTCTTGAGTAGGTCTCTGACCCTCCTGCGCACATCATACCACCTGTTCTGGATGTCTTCCTTTGTGCGCAAACATGGTGATTGTGCGTTCACCCTGTCGACGATCCTCGCCCACATCTTGGTTTTCTGCGACATGGGGGTCTGTTGGACCAATGTGCCAAACAACTGTGGCTCTACCCTCAGGATCTCGTCTACCATGACTTCCAATTCACTATCTAGGAACTTTGGATTCTTCTTTAGGGGCATGGTGATGGGTGGTGGTGGTGGTGATTGATGTGTGTGTGTGTGTGCAAGTGAGGGTGTGTGTGTGTAGGTTTTGCTGTGTGTGTGTGAGGGTGCTATTTGTTGAGGTGCTAATGGTGTGTGGCTTTTGTGTTGGATGAGCTGTGTGTGTGTCTGTGTTTGCTGTGTGATGGTGTTCTGTGCTGGCAGGTCAGTGGGATTTGCAAAGGATCATGGTAGGGATTTGTGGGCTTTATGTAGGTGGAGTTGGGGGGTGTCCTTGTTCCATTTTTTTCCCCCTGTATTTATTGGCTTTGTCATTGCTTGTTTGGCCCTTTTTTTTTGTATTTTTTCATTTGTGATTATTGTGCATGTAGAAGTCGTTCTTATGACCGAGTAGGACGTTGCAGTTGTCTCGTGCGTGCCTCTCCGAGTCGTTCCCGCTGTGTTTCAGCTCAGTTTCATATGCGGCGTACGCGTCGGTCGCGGAGTATTGTGTTTGTTCGGCTGGGTTTGGTATGCGTGTCGGTCGTACGGCTTGGGCTCCGTACGAATCGGTCTGAATTTGCACCCATTGCATCGTACTGTGCGGGTCGGAGTTCGCGGGTACGTTTCGTTCGGGTTATTTCCTGATACGTGTCGGTCGGTTCGATTCACGTGGTTTCCCGGCCGGATAGCTTGTTTCCGGCCGGGTCGGTCGTTCGCCTTGTGTTCCGTGCGAGTCGGTCGTGATTCCCATGCATTTCATCGTACTTCCCTGGTCGGGCAACGCCGGTACGTGTCGGTCGGACTATAATCCCGTACCGAGTAGGTCTGTATTTTTTCCGGCCCGAATCGGATTCGGCCCCTTAGTCTATTAAATCAAACAAAAGAGTTCTTTGTACAGCAGACCTGATGACCTGACATATTTGAAGGTGCTCTTATATGTGATTATCAGGAAAGAGGAGACTCGATGGAATAAAATATTTAACTAGGATCCCACAATTTGAGACCAGTTTATAGGTCAGTAAAGAGGAGATAAATTATTTAGATCGCCATGTCTAAAGGCGGTGGTTCACTTTACACCACCTTGTACCAAACACAAAAGACAAGGACTCTCTGCATGCACATGATTGTTATCACCCGGGCAACTTCATTTCAGAAGATGTTGTAGCCATAAAAAAAATGATTTTTTCCAAGAGGAAGAAAATTTCTCTAATCAGCTGATAGAGAGGGGTTACCCCAGGAGGTTAGTACGCAGAGCCCTCAAACTGTTGTGGTATTGCCCAGAGAGTCACTAGTTACTCTTAAAGACAGGTCTAACAACGAAGAAAGACTGATCAGGGTCTCCACATTTAGTCTCGTCAGCAATTCTTTACAGAAAATGATCAAAAAAAACATTGGCATTTACATGAGGATGTGAGTACTTAGTCACCTATGTTTGCCTCTGAATGCAATAAAAACATTAGAGACCATGTAGTGAGGGCATACAGAGAATCACTTAAGGTACAAACCATCACTATAGGGTGGGGGCTATGTCCTATCACTGGCCATTTAAAATGTGGGAAACGCTTAGTTTGTAAATTCACATGGAATACTAAAACATTAGAATTTGGAACTCTAAAGATCGAGCTTGTCTCACACTCAAACTGCAACAGAATTCTTTTTATTTATGTTATTTTGTGACCATGTGATTCGATCTAGGGCAACCCAACCCGATGATTAAGTAGAGAATATGTCAGCACCAAAGCAGGATACGCTGCAAGACCGAAAGGGCTCCTTTGGTCAAACATTACATGAAGGCAAACCACAACTAAGATGATCTGCGATGGATTGTAGTGCCAGTTGAGAAACTTGACACAAGAAGTGAAAAACTACACATGATCCTATCTCTCAGAGAACACAGATGGATGGGCCATTTGTATTATATAAAAATATATTTTTATTTTTCCCCCCAATCAAAAGCAGTCTGTGTATCACAAACAGTCCGTATTTCAATCTGTCTTGAGTGAGGCCGCCACTCCATGTAATTCACATGCATTATTTAGTCCATATATTTTACTTTTCAAACGGTACATCCAGCTGCATTCTCTAAGAAATAGGATTGTGTGTCTGTCTGTAGTTACAGTTAGGAATCCCAGGCATATGAATTCCTCAGAATTTTGCTCATTAATAACTTTGCCCCTATTTGACGAATCTCCATGAAACTTTCTATACCTATGGCTTTTTTCTACATTGGCAGAGGACGTAAAGTTTTGCGGTGATTGGTCAAGGGTGTGTAAAGGTAAAAAGGGGGGGGGGGGTCTGAAAAATCTTTTTCCCACCAATGCCTTTCCTATAGACTTTTGTATCACACATAGCGCAAAAACAGCTGGAAGGATTTCCATGAAATTTGGCATGATTATACATTATGGCGTGCAGATGATCCTTTTGAGCGCTACAGGTAAGTAGGGAAAGTAGGTTTTCAGTTAGAAGGTATTTATACTTCATGATATCTGTTGTTGTGGTACATTTGAGAATTTTCACTGTATTTTGCAAAACTACAGCGGTACTCAGGGATGACATGGCATTATGTGATTGGCTAATGACAGCCTTTACAAAAATTAAAGGCAGTCGTGTTGTTTTCAGTACACTTTGGCTGCGTTCTGCCCTTGGATATAGGTAGGTTTTATGTTTAATATTTTTTAATACACTTTATTAAAATGGTACTAGGTAGAGAAAATTATTTAGAAGTTTCTACATATTCAAAAATGTACGGAGTACCGCGCTACTAAAAAGAATTAAGAAATGAATGTTAAATTTTTTTAAATACGCTGTACTACACTACATTTTACAAATATATTGTACTATAGTGTATTTTTTTTTTTTTACATTTTTAATGATTTACAAAAAAGTCTATGGTGTACCCCAGTAATATCTACTTACAAAAATTAAAAACAAAGCGCGGTCTTCCATAAAGTGCTGTAGAAAATATAAACACATTTCTCTACCTATTACCACTTTAATAAAGCAGTAATAGGTAGGGCAAAACATTAAAACCTACTACTTATTTATATATAAGGCCCTAACACAGAATGGAGCAAAATGCATAACGTAGACCGCAGATAAAGTGTGCTGAAAACAACATGGCTGTTTTGTAAAGACAACATTAGCCAATCAGATACTGCCTTCTCATCAGAAGGTATCTCTGTATACTGCGAAGTAACCATGGTCTACCGCAGCACAATACATAAATAATTATTTTAACACTTATAACTTTAACAGTACTTACACTATTTACACATGCTACCAAAAATGACCATGACGCCACTCAAATCTATGTCACTGTGCTCTACGTCACTCCAGTCTACACTATTTCACTGTAAGACACTACACTCTACTCCAATGTACGCCACTCCACTCTATGCTATTCCACTATATGATACTTCACTCTACGTCACTCCACTGTACGCCACTACAATTAACGTTATTCCACTCTACGTCACTCCACTGTACGCCACTACACTCTACGCTATATTACACTGTATGCGACTACAGTCTACCCCACTACACTCTATGCAATTACACTGTGCGCAACAGTCTACCCCACTACACTACCAAACTCTACCCATCTCAGTCTCCACTCAAGATTAATACTGGCAGAGCCTTAGAAACCTGGCGATCAGAATTCATCAGGCTACACGTGACGACATTAGCTCCCTACATAACTTAATATTAATTTATTAGAAATGTTCTTGTCTATGCAAACATGTCCACAGAGGAGTAGAAGAAATACTATAAAAAATTAAGATCAGTCTATCAATCGTCCATAACCTGCTGCAGAAATCACCCAACAGAAACTGCAACTTCTGAGGGGCTGAATGAAAACAAGAGACTGAACAGTACGAATAAAGAGTAATTTGTTAGAGCCGAGCTCTGACTTCACAATGCTTGCTACCCGAGCAAGCACAAAGTGTCAGAATAATCTTCCTAAAATGTAACACCTAGTGCTGCAGAGGAACATCTTTCAGATTCCCTCAAGTGACTTTTCTCACCCTTGAAGCACAGTCATCAGCGGGACAAGGAACCACTGATAATCCTCCTCATGTGCCTGTGCACTGCTGGAGCGCAGGATGGCAGGAATCTGGCTGAGTGTGCCCACACTAGGTAGGTGGGGGGGGGGTATAAAGTATTAACATTACGTAAATCATCCCTACCAGAGGCAAAAGCGATGCTACCTATCAGTACAGAGTTCTGAGACCTTATGACAAGAAGCCAGCCTTTGGAACTGATCTTTCCATCTCTAAGCAGGAGGATTTTTATCCACATTTATTACACGTACAAAGCTAAAGATAGATTTTCTATATTTGGATTTATATTAGTGGAGGAAATAAAATGCATATCAGAAGGACGCTTTAAACCAAAAAATTGACACGTTTCCCATGTTTTAATGCAACAGGGTACTGAATGCAGAACTTTGCTTAGCAATCATGTTATAATGCAAGTCATGTAAATAGGATATTGCACCACACTATTTGATGGTGTTTTCTGTTGACATTTAAAGTGTTTGTGAAGGCGGCCCTAAAAACCCTCTCTTTGTTAGGCTGCAAACGTCAAGGACGATAAATATGAAAAGGCACCTTTGGGGCTGCAACTTTAGTTATGCACTGTTGGGGCTCACGTCCATTATAACAGGCGCTGCTAATTACTATTTATGGCCAAAGCTAAAGGATATCGTTTGTACTTTGGTGCGGGAGGAGGAGTGATCTTTAGGTAAAACACGGTTCACACTCATTTTGAACACTTCCTGCGGATAAAAGGACTACTGGCACGTGAGTATGTCTGGGCTGAAAGTTGACAACAGCCATCATTCTTTCCCGCATTCACTTTTAATGAATGAATTTGATGAGGGAATGCCGTGCTTTATTGCAGACTGACCTCCGTGATTCCGAGCTAGCTCCTTCACCCACTGGTCAGGCAAAACGAGCACAGCACAAGACTGAACTCACCAAAGGGTGTCAAAGATTGTTCTGGAGGCGCCCTCCATTAGGGTGACAACCTCAATCCAGCTCATTAGGAGACGTTCTCCAGTCCCGAACTTTTCACCCACAAATCATTGTTTCAGACGTATTAAACTCAGCTATTTTGTTCAATGGAAGCATACATGACTATTGGGCACAGAATGTGTGATGTTATGACAGGAAGGCCCAGAACAGGGAAGTGTCCCAAATGGCCTGGATGGCGGTGTTCATCATACACTCCAAGCTCAAGCAATCCCCCTCACATTATGTGGTGGTTTCTTGGGCGTGAAACTGGCCTGTAAGTTGAGGTATGCAAAGTTTTGGGGTTTTTATTTTGGGTTTTTCCAGCAAAAGTTTGGAACGTTCCAGATTCCCTCTTTTGCAAGGGTTGTGTGGTGTCCTGAGAGCGCCTTCACTCTCCCACAGCCTTTTCTCACCTACTGAGATAATGTTCAGCTCAAAGCAAGATGCTTTTTAATCCATTCCAACCCACTCAAGGCACGCAGACTTCACCTTTGGCGAAGTTTTCTACACACAATGGCAAATGTGTGCAAATCTGTACACTGCAAGTTTACATTTTCAGGGTTTTTATATGCACCACGGTATTGCACAGACACTGCACAAAAACGAGCAGAGCTTTCTGTGTGGCCTTGTTGGCATCATAAGTCCCACCTGGTCTAGCAAGACTACAACTTTTGAGAGGTTAACACTTGGAAAGAAGGCAAGGATAGGATAAGGTGAGCAGGCTATAGTTCAGAGTGACTTCGGCTACCAACGAAAAGCGCTTAAGTTGAGGCGTCTGACCTCTGTTCATACAAACCTTTATAACGAATCAGAGGTCCGGACATTACCACCTGCGACGAGAGTAGTCTTCCGGGTTTGAACACATTAGTGGACTGGTGGGTCGACTAATGCAGGAAACCCCAATATGGTAAAACGGCTTTCTCCCTCAGATGGCCATATTGCCTGGGTTCCGGAACTGGGATGCTATTGGTATATCTACATTGGGGGCAGTCATGCGGGGGATAACACTTAAATCTTTTCAGGAACTGCAAACCGATTTCTATGTCAGGACCGGAGGCTCAGATTATGCCTTCTTCCTTCGCTTTATTTTCCACAGCAGCACATTTTTTAACACAGTAACAAACTACATTTCCCATGAACAATAGGGAAAACACAAAGTCTCAACAGGAGTCCTTCCTCGCTGTCCGCACTCCAGCCAGTCAGCATAGTCCCTTCACGCTGTTTCCTCTTCCTCTTTCTTCGCTGCTCAGCAGCAAGATAAGTCGTTTTTTATTCTTCACCTGGTTAGGGGGGTTGTAAATGGATGCATTTGGTGGCGTTTGCTAGCGCTTTGAAAGTTTTCTGTTTTGCAGATTCCCTGTGAGTCGCGGGACGCTTAGAGCGTACCTTACGCGACTCGTGTCCCCTTGAGGTGCGGTGTGGTCCTCCCGCCGCCAGGGGGCGTAGTGCACTTTCTATGGGCAGCGCGAGTCAGGCACTGGCATTAGAGTCCTGACGAGCGCTGCCCCTGTGAGAGTTTGGCTTGCCTCCTGCCACCTGGTTTACGCCCGTTTTCGGGTCTGTATTGCCCCATTCTCTTTGAATGCCCTTCCTGTGGGTCTGTATTGAAGGAGTTTGAACACCCTGCGGGGTCGTAATTGCACTGAGTGAAGTGGTGCCTGTGGGACACTGTCCCGGGTGGTTGCCCTGTGATCAGAAGGGCTGGTGTGTCCCTTGGGCTTTGCCCGTCAATTGTGTGCCCTCAGCCACCCATATTTGTCTGGGCTCCCTCCCAGCTGCTAAAAGTTGTGCCTTTCAGTGCCTTAAAGTAGTGCTTTCAGCACCAAGCTGCCTGTTGCTCCGGTGTGTTCCTGCGGCGGTATACTTACCTAGTCATGCAGGCGGAGTAGGATCAGTACCAGGAGGAGGATCCTTTAGCTTCCCTCCCCTGGGATGATGATTTTTATCAGGCGGTGGATGACTCCATCTACAGGGCTGTTAATCAAGCCATGGAGCCTTTGGAGCAGCGCCTGTCAGCGCAGATAGCAAAGGAGTGCGCTAAATGAGGTGCTCCCGCGCCAGCTACCCCTAAGTCCCCACAGGTGCCTCAGCCTACTTCCCCCCCGCCAAGAAGCTGTGCTCCCAAGGGGTTGATGTAGATGCGTTTGCACGCCTGAAACAGGCTTTCTTGGCACAGGTGCCCCCACAACCAGACCCTGTGCCCCCCGCGGACTGCACCCCAACGCTTCTGCGTACCGCTTCTCAAGACCCCTTTGACAATGCCGATTCCCCCGGTGACACGGATGAGGAAGCGGGTCCCTCTAGAGCTCGGCTCCCGACCGCCACTCCTGCCCCAGGGGGGGCCTCCGACATGCTGGACCCGGACGACATTGTCCACCCTAGGTCGACGGACTGGGTTCCGGGGGACAAGGTAGCCCAGTATGTGGCGAGCTGTCTGTGCAAGCCAATGGAAAAGGACGCTCGCAACCGCCTTCGGGCGGAGTGCCCGCACCCCAGTTTGGAGGGGAAGGTTGCCCTGACGCCCGAAATTGACCCCAAGATGGCAACATTCCTGGCGAAGTTTGTAAGAGACCCTAAAAAGGGTATTGATCGCTCCTGGCTCTCATGCCAGGACAAGCTGCTGGATGCAGTGGGGCCTGTCACCAAAATCCTTGACATGGCCGAAGAGGCCAAGGTCTCCGGTGCCCTTATCTCCCCGGAAGTGCTCTCGGGCTGAGCGCAGCGCGCGCTTGTGTTCCTAGGGAACGCCAATTGCGCACTCTCGACAGAGAGAAGGCAGTCTCTCCTGATTAAGGTGGACCCAAAGTTGGGTGACCTGGCTTCCTCGGAGGCTGGCGCTGTGGCCCAGGGGGGCTTATTTAGTGACCCGTTCGTCAAAGAGCTGGGCAAGTTTGTGGCGACTTTCACCTCACTGGACAGAGCCAGTCGAACATAAGGAAGGTCTTTACTCCCCGGGTTTTTCAAGGGGCCGGTCGTGGCAGGGGCCGCTCGATCGGCCGGTTCTCCAACCCTGACAGGGGGCAAGGCTCCGGGCATGGGCAATACCAGGACAATGCCCGCTTCAACACCTTCTACCCCACCAGAGGACAGAAGTTCCGTGGCCGTGGAGACCAACAAAATAATGCTGGAAAAGGGGAGTGTGCTACCCTCAGCGAGTCTGCGGAGCAAATGGGGTAACCCAGTATACCTCAGAACCTGGGCATGTACACTATGAGAAAAACAATGGTTCTGTCGGGCAACACTATTTCTTTTCAATTTCCAACACTTATTTTAAAGGTAAATAAACTGATGACGCTAGAACCCAAATAAACATTTTGAAATTCATTAAGGTAGAATGATTTAATATGATTTAGAGTTTTCAAAAATTGGAACGTTTTATTCAATACAAATATTAACAGAATGATAAGCTGTCTGATATCACAATCAATGTTGCGGCGCTAGTGATAGTATGTACAGTGTTAAGGAAAAATTACATGAATGACAAAATCAGTGTATCATACATATAAATGAAAACATACAAAATTAACATATTTACAAACAAAAAGGGGGGGGGGGGACCTTTTGTTGAGGTATGTCCAGTTTCAAAGATATAGCAAGTATCTCAAGCTCTGGAGTAAATCTAAATTAATTTGAGAGCCAAGAGACCTATTGAAGAATGGACAGTTAAAACCGTCGACGTTTCGACCCTGCCAGTTGCAATATTGTAGAATTGTCAATGTGGGTCTTCATCAGGACAAAGGGAAGATCAGACAGCCGATTCCACAAGTTGGATCGATGTCAGAGAGAAATAATGCCGGATCAGACTGAAATGAAGCCAGTCAACCCAGCAATTGATTTGATCCCACTGTATCACTGGTACATATAGTTTTGGATCACGAGTCTGCAGGTGGGGGGGCGCTTGGCGCTGTTTTTTTCCAGTTTGGGTTTCTCTCACGAGCGATGCTTGGGTGCTGCAGACGGTCCAGGGCTTCCAGTTGGAGTTTCATGGCCGTCCACGTCAGCTAAGCCGTCCCCGTCCCATCTCTTTTTCTCAGCGGGACGCAGAGTTGATACGCGAAGAGGTCTCCGCCCTCCTCCAAAAAGGGGCAATTTGCTACGCGGAGGAGCATCCTGGTGGCTTCCTCAGCAACATTTTCTTAGTCGACAAGGTCGACGGGGGCCGGAGGCCGGTCATCAACTTGAAAAGTTTCAACGAGTGGGTGGTCTACCGCCACTTCAAAATGGAGGGTATCCACCTCCTCAGGGATGTGCTGAGACCTCTCGACTGGATGGTCCGACTCGACCTGAAGGACGCGTACCTGACGGTCCCTATCTTTCCCCCTCATCGGCGCTTTCTGCAATTCAGGTGGGAAGGGCAGGTTTTCGAGTTCACCACGCTCCCTTTCGGACTATCCTCCGCTCCGTGGTGCTTCACAAAGGTCCTCAGACCGGCAGTGGAGTTCCTGCGTTCGCAGGGTGTTCGAATGATAGTCTACTTGGACGACATGCTCTTTCTGGATCAGTGCCCCAGAAGGCTGTCCAGCCAGTTGAAGACAGCTGTCGACCTTCGTTTGTCATAAACGAGAAGAAGTCCCTTTTGGTTCCGGTCCAGTGTGCAACCTTTTTAGGTTTCAATGTAGACTCCGTCTCGTCATCTCTGAGTCTTCCCGCCAGGAAGATGGCGAAGATCAGGCACGATCTGCGCCAGACCCTGGCGAAGGCACAGATTTCCTTGCGCCAGAGGCCGCGGCTGGTAGGTCTTCTCTCCTCCTCGATACAGGCCATTTTTCCCGGGCCCTTACACTACCGAGACATGCAACGTTTGAAAGCGCATCATCTCAGGAAGGGTTTGACGTACTCTCAGTCGATGCCCCTGACGGACGACGTGAGAGACGAGATGGAATGGTGGCTCACCCACATGGAGGTGTGGAATGGTCGAGCGATATTCGATTCCGCTCCAGATATCGTGATCGAGTCCGACGCCAGCCGTTCTGGCTGGGGGGCCAGGTGCGGAGAGTTCTCCACAGGTGGAGCCTGGTCCACTCACGAACAGTCGTTGCACATCAACTGCCTGGAACTGCTGGGAGGGTCGTTTGCGGTGCCATGCTGGACAAAGGACAGGGTCCAATCGTGCGTCCTTCTCAGGATGGACAACATCTCTGCGGTCCGGTACATCAACCACCTAGGTGGCACCAGGTCCAGAATGTTGGCGAACCTAGCCAAGGACTTTTGGCACTTCTGCCTAGACAACCAAATTTCGGTGACGGCGGAGTACCTTCCGGGTCGGGAGAACGTAGTGGCTGATTGGCACTCCCGTCATCTCCTGGATGCCAGCGTATGGAAGCTGGACCCTCAAGTCTTCTCTCAGTTGTCGGAGAAATGGGGCCCCTTCTCGGTCGACCTTTTTGCGTCACGGCTGGATCATCAGTTACCGAGGTACTTCAGTTGGCGGACAGATCCTCAGGCAGAGGCGACGGATGCGTTTCTTCAGGACTGGCAGCAGGAGCAGGGCTATGCCTTTCCTTCGCTTTCCATGATCACTCGAGTGTCCGCGCTACTTCGCCGCCAGCAGGCAGAGGTAGTGTTGATCACACCCTTGTGGAGGTCTCAAGTCTGGTTTCCGGTTCTCCTGGAACTTTCTTGGGATTCTCCAATCCGACTCCCCCACTTTCCTCACATTCTCCTCAATCCCGAGCTCGTTCCCCATCGGCTGGTAGTGGAGGGAACGTTGAGAACGATGGCCTGGCAGATCTCCGGCGTCGCTGGTCGCTCCCAGGCCTTTCGGGACAGGCTGAGAATTTGCTTGCCAAGGCATGGGCGGACAGCACGACCAAGAGATACCGATCCGCCTGGCATAGATGGCGTCGTTGGTGTGTGCGACGGAGTGTTGATCCCGTGGGGGCGGATGTAGTCCACATCCTTAATTTCCTGGCGAGTATGGCGGAGGATGGCTTGGCTTATCGGTCAATTAATACCCTCCGCGATTTCAGCCGGTCACATGGTGCAGGGCTGCCCGGTGGGTGAACACCCTTGGTTTGCCGGCTTCTCAGAGGGATTCGCCTCTCTCTCCCTCCGGAGCCTCAGTATTCCATCCTTTGGAGCGTGAACCGGGTGTTGAATCTTTTTCTTTCCTGGCAACCGAATAGGTTTCTGTCCCGTAAGGAAGTGACAGCCAAATTGGCAATGCTGTTATGTCTGGTCTCCTGCAGGCGCATCTCAGACGTGAGAGCTTGGGACATCTCGGCCAGAGTGTTTTCCCCGGAGGGGGTATCATTCACGGTAAGTAGAAGGACCAAGAATAATACCAGGGTCATCTCGAACCCAGCATTCTCAGACTCCCCTAAACTGTGTGTGGTGCAGTGCCTCCGTGCTTATGAAGAATTGACTGAGGAAACTCGCCCTCCGGGTGAGAAGCAACTGCTCATTGCGCTACGTAAACCGTACAGAGCAGTCTCGTCCCCGACCATCGCCAGATGGGTGCGTTGGGTGATGCAGGAGACGGGGATTGATACGAAGCAGTTTGGTGCTCACTCGGCGAGAGGGAAGATGGCCTCTAAGGCTTTTTCCCTAGGAGCGCCTTTGGAAGATCTGATGCGCGCGGCCGATTGGTCCTCTGACTCCACCTTTAGGAGGTTTAATTTCAAACCAGTGCTGGAGGTGGCACGGCTGGTAGTCGACAAGCTTTGAACTGGCATAATCTGAGCCTCCGGTCCTGACATAGAATGAAAATTTGCCTAGCTGTAGTGCTGGTAAATTTCAATTCTATTAAGGACACGGAGGCGAGGATTATCCCGCCCAATGACCTCTGAAGATGTGGACCCTTCCCCGTTCTGGTGTAAGTAAACCGTTCATGGGTCTTTTAGAACTGTGGTAATGAGCTAATGACTTTGATCATGTGCTGTTGTTTGATTGTTCTTTAATTCAATTGGTTCCAGTTCAGTCCTCTGACACTACCTATTTTGCAGGAAATTATGGTTCCAAACAAGAAGCGTGAAATCCGACAGGAAATGGTTCGCACGAAGAAAGAGGAAACAGCGTGAAGGGACTATGCTGACTGGCTGGAGTGCGGACAGCGAGGAAGGACTCCTGTTGAGACTTTGTGTTTTCCCTATTGTTCATGGGAAATGTAGTTTGTTACTGTGTTAGAAAATGTGCTGCTGTGGAAAATAAAGCGAAGGAAGAAGGCATAATCCTCGCCTCCGTGTCCTTAATAGAATTGAAACTTACCAGCACTACAGCTAGGCAAATTTTTATTCAATATGCCATGTACACAATTCTATAAATACCTGCAATTCAGACATGTCCTGGCTCCATACATCAAAGACTTGGAGATACTCCCAGAATTCAATCCCCTGGAAGGCAAGCCATTTATGGGAGAGCTGGGCGACAACAAAATCACCAAAATTTATCAAACCCTCATCACAAACAGTCATACCTCATTGAACGTCTTCCGGGAGACATGGCACACAGAAATTGGTCCATTTGAGGACGATGACTGGACTGAAGCCCTGGAGTCCCCTGGCAGTGCGGACATCTCATCTCACCTGCGCTTCATCCAATTAAAATACTTACATCGTGCATACTACACACGATATGGACTATGGCGGTCCGGCATTGTGCCCTCCCCCACCTGCTTGCGCTCTAACGCTGCAGAAGGCACATTCCTACGATTTGGTCTTGTGGCGCGCTAGCTAGATTCTGCAAAGAGTCCTATCGTGTCTATCCTAAGTCCTGGTTTGGGATCTCCCCATGTCCCCAAAATTGGCCCTTCTACACATTACAGACAAAATTAGGGGTAATAAATATAAGCACCATCTCCTCTTCCTGGGCCTCACCCTAGCCAAGAGAGACATAGCCCAACTCTGGAAGGAACCCACCCCTCCATTGATAGGAGTCTGGAAGCAAGGGATAGATTTCTGTATGGGCCTGGAACGCCCAGTATTCATAGCCCGGGATGCCCTCTAAAACACGCCAAGATATCGGAGCAATGGGCAGACTACCGAGGCATACTGCTGCCACCCTTACCACTAGACACAAACGATATGCCCCAGTAGAGATACAGCTACCTAATGCTAATTCACCATGCATATACCAGATGATAACCAGAGGTGAATGGGAACCCATAGGGAGGCATGTTGTGGGCATAGCACGCATTAGCACTTACGTTTGTTACTATTTGTTTAAATATACACATTTAAAAGAAAACTGTGCCATATCTGTATATTCTAACTATTACCTATGTCTGATCGACCCTGCGGAGTAAAATGTAGCTAGAGATGCAAATAAAATATGTTTTGAAGAAGAAAAAAGTTGAGGCAGGGATGTGGCATTCCTATAGCCCGACGCCCGGGACATATTGTGTGGGGTCAAGGGCACAAGTTTTCATGTGTATTTTCTCCTTGGGACAAGTAGGCCCAACCCCCTACAGCACAAACCCTTTGGCTGCCAGTTTACAGTACCACATTATGGATCAGGGAAAAGTATTGCCTGCAGTTAAGGTAATATTTGTGTCCATGTGTTAATGCTGTTCAAACTTGTATTCATGGTTAATTAATGCAAAGGCTTTATTATTAGGGTGAGTGCTCTAAGTAAATGTTGTAATCTCAGACTGCACTGACAGTGGCTAGAGTATAAAAATGTGTACACACGTTTTCAATGTTTAGCAATATGAGGCTATGTATACTGCTCCCAGAATGCTCTCTGATTAGATGCAAATATTTGCAGAAGCTTGAAAGTAAGATTGATGATTCTTTGCTTTCAAAATAAAATGTTCACAAAAAAAATGCAAAAACATTTAGCTAAACTACTGAAAAAATGTAGGTACCATTTCTTTGCAGCATTATTTAGTAAAATGTGTTGATGTACGCTAGTATTTCCCAAAAATATTCATAATGGAAAATCAGTGTAACGAGTTTTAATAAGATTATGGGAAACATAAAAGCATTGGTAAAGCCAGTAGGTCTGAAATTGGTTAGCCTTTTGATTTTGTCAATGAGTGAATTGTTTTGGCATGGTTGTAAAACCTTATATGTGTGGGAGCTGCCAGGCACCATTATAACAAACATTGGCAAAAGCAAAAATTGTTTTGGTCTCAAAAAGTACACATTGCACAGTTCCTGGCACTAAACAAAACAACTGTCTGTTGATATGCTCCTTGAAAATATTCGTGAACTGCATTTTAGCATGAGCAAATATGCAGGTGTAGATTTGCTCATGCGCAAAATCTGAGTGTTTGCAAGTTTACTTTCCCTCCAACCACTTTTTCCCAACCCTGAAAGAAGTTTTAGGTCTGCCATTGTCAGGAGTAAATATCCAACCTTTCTCAGTATGGGAAATGATTAGAGAAGAGTTGGTGAGAACCCTTAAAACATGCAAGTTAGTAGGTTTGCACAGACTCAAAAGGGCATTCCAATCCTGCAACTGTTGCTTACCATTACCTTCAGCCCCAGTATGTAGATCTGCAGAAACGTGGCAACATAAGGGAATTGCTAGTATGCAAACCTTACTATGGAAGGAGTCCTGGCATATTCAGAGAGGCTATTTCAGAGCTCTTATATAATGAGATTGCAGCCATAATTTGTCGCCGCATTACATGGCACAAAAGGGACACGTGGATTTTGCTGCAGGACAAGTAGATTTATGAAGCAACTTGCCCCATGGACAAGTAGATATTTTATTAAATTCCACACCTAAAAAAAATCTAAATCCGTATTTGTAAAGCGCGAACTACTCACCCTTACGGGTCTCAAGGCGCTGGGGCCGTCGTGGAAATTAAGTGAGCTATTGCCCAGAGTCACATGGTGCTGAGCTGAGCTGCCGCCGGAGCCGGGGATCGAACCGTGAGCCCTGTGCTCCGAAGTCAGCTGCCCTGGCCGCTGCACCACACCTCTCTGTTGAGGCGTCTGTGGGAGGCGTGGTTCTGGTCAGACTAGGCTCCTCAGTGAAAAAAATGCATACTCAAAGCAGCTGTGCACAATAAATAAGTAAAAAACGAGTGGTGAAGGATCCTCTTTTCATAGACCATTTCCCTGAAAGATTGGTGTAAATGTTAAAAGAGAGCTGAACAGTCTAGAGGCCGTGACCTCACTCACAAACGCTACCACACCAGGACAAAATATTTATTTTCACTATGTAAGACATCGCAAGGAGGAGGTGACACCTACTGCAAATCACATCTGGCATTACTTCAAGTGACTTGATGTATCGATCTGTTTAAAGGCTGCCTGATCGTGGCATAGAAGCAAGGCAACATCCCTAGCAAGAATGGGCGATTGAGCTGGTAGCACTTCGGAAATATTACTCTTGATGTCACCTGCTTCACTCTTTCTACATATCCCATTATAGTCCATTCATGGACAAGAAATGTAATATAGGTCCTCGATATCTGAAAGTCTTTAATATTACATTTTTTCATAGTGTATTTTTTTGGGGCATACCCTGAAGTTTTGGAGTACTAGGATTTGAAAGTATTTTGATTGCATTTAATAGACTGTACACTTTTTTGCCCAAACTGAGTCATTAACAACAAACATTAGCAAAGCCAAAAGGTCTAAGCTTAGCAGCCTGGCTCAATTTTATTGCAAGCATAAGCCACAAACATAAAAAAAATGCTTCTTTCTAAACATGGTGACCATATGCTTACAATTAAAATGTTACATTTAAAAAAGAAATAATCATTTATTGTGACAGGAATCTCCCCTGCAAGGTAAACTGATGTGTACCCATCCGTAGAGCCCAACTGCATGTCAGGCTGTTATCCTGGCTTTATGTTTGGCCCACACATATCTACCATGTGCACATAGGCCAATGCCTTCCCCCACTAATGCAAGGCCCAGAACCTGTTCTGTGAACCAGAGGCACACCAAGCATGCCCTCCTAATGGGCTACTATCCATGCCCAGAGTGAAAGACAAAGTTGTGGTGGCAGCGTACCTTATTTTGTGAATCTTTAGTGTGGTCACACCTTTTTCTCTGTGTAAGAGAGAACTGATCCTGTGCTAAATTTGGAGAAGGTGAAAGTTTGGCCCACCAAATGTTCCTGTGAAGGTTGGTTAGAAAGAAAGTTTGAGGAAGGCTTCCGGGGTCAACTGGCACCAGGGGAGTACCTGCCGGCAGAATCCCAACTTAAGCCCCTAACTGAACCACTGGGCTCAAATTCACACTAGAGGCAACCGCTGCATTCCTGAACAGCACCATCATGGAACAGGGTGCCGGAAACTCAGGGCTGGGGCAGAGGATCTTCTGTCAGAGTGATGTACTCTAGCTCAGGTCAGAAGACGAATCGGCTGGAGGTGGACGGCATCAGTGAGACCTACCTCTTGAATAACAAGCATTTGCAATGCAATAGGTCTCACATTTGTGAGAGTTTGAGCTATTGGCATTGAAAATGACAATGCCTTTTATGTATGTGTTTTAAAAACTTGCAAGCGGTCGTAAACACGCACTTTTCTACTTATAGTCGTTGCTTACGAGAACCAAGGCTGGCAGTAACTGCACCTCGTATAATCCCAGCCTTGCTTGTCGTAAGCAAGGACTACAAGTACAAAGTGCTTATTTATGCACCGCTTTCAGGTTTTCAAAACACATAAATAAAAGGTATTGTCATTTACAATGCCAATAGCTCAAACTCTCGCAAATGCGAGACCTATTGCATTGCACCCTGCAGTAAATGTTTTCAGTGCTTTGCAGGGTTCTGCAGGTTTACTAGTGCAATAATACGGTGTACGGCTGGGTTATGGAACACTTGCAGAAGTTCTTAAGAGTGCCATAACATCATTTAGCATATAGAAGGCCATTCACTAAATGGTACTTCAGCTGTGTGGCCAGCTTGCTCAATCTAGAACTACCTGCCATGTCGCCCCTATGGGGTTGCCGCATTGGGGAAATAAAAAACATTGAGGGGAGGTCCAACACGATTACAAAAAAGAGCAGACCCTTCAACTTCCACTGGCAGGTGCTCAATGCAATGGTTTTCCTGATGGTGTGGTGGATCCAGTGGTAGCGCCACCATCAGGAAAATCACATACCTCATATTCTAAATGAGGGAGAAGAAGTGAAAGGTGGGTGGACGGACAGCTGCCAGTTTCTAGCAAACATCTGATTACCACCAGCCTCTAAATGAGGCGCAAGTGTCGACTTTTTCTTTCAGGGGCTCATAGTATCTGATTCCAGATCTCATGGTTCCATCTCCAAACTCCTACAAAGCCATACAAAATTCTCACCAAATGTAAAGACGTCAAAAGTGTATGGCTTTGAGAAGGGCTTTAAGTGGGTTTAAAAAACTGGGGGGGAGGGGGGGTCTCTCAAAGGGGCGTGGTCGATATAATTAAGGGCGTGACTTAAAAACACCTAAGCTAAAGATCTGTGCTTACCATAGTGTGCCGACCCACTGGTATTTTGCTGCTTCTGTCTTTCCATCCAGACATATAATACAACAAGTAACACTACACCTACAACAAGCCAGGACTATTGGCTTTGTTGTTAGATGCATAAGATAAATAAGCAACAATTATGACTTTGTTGTATAGAATACTGAAAATGCTTCAGTTCTGAAATGGTGAGACTGTAAAGAACTATAACGAGTCTCTTTGAAGTTACATCAGAGGAAGTGAAGTGTGGCACTGCTTCAGAGTAAAGATTTGTTTCTCACCCTGATGTTGAGGGCAAAAGCGGAGAGCCCGTTAGGGACCTGTCTTGGCACCTGCTTTTAGGAACTCACCGGCAGGACCCGGCCCACTTAAAGCCCTGGGCTTTGAGGAACTGCGCTTATCTGTAACTCCCATATCCATAACGGAGACCCAAGCCTCTTCTATATCGGTCTTCTAACGAATGGACTTTGAGGGAGAAACTTCAGAACAAGGACAGGTGAGAGGAAAAAGCCCCGCTGTCGGTTGACCCTTCTCTTCAACGTACCCCAACCACAAAGCTGCAACACGTATATCTACGTGGTTTGTTTTGCACGGTGTGCCTTATACAGGGGAGTAATGCTGAGGGTTATGGGTACTGCGCGGTTATGCCCACCTGGCCTGTTAAGCACAAAAAGAGACCAAAAACAAGAATTCCCGACCTGGAAGCGTACGAGTATTGCATCATCAGAACCGCACGAACCACAAATCAAACAAAGTCCACTAAGGGACCTGTGTCCCAGATAAAAGCTGGCGCTGTGAGAAGCAGCTCGCAGGCCAAGCACAGGGGGAGGGGGGGGAGAGACATGGCGGACCAGGCCCCCCGGGAATGGGGGCACCACGGACACTAGGGCTGAAGAGATGCATCAGCGGAAAACTGGCTGACAAATCAAGCAACAGCTACTGTTCTTTAACCCGGCGAGCCTGGGGACTGCCCACAGAAAAGACGAGAATGTGCCCTGCTGGCACCCGCGAGGGCAGCGCTCGGCACCCCCCAGAGCCCGTCAGCTGTGTGCCTCCATTAATGTGGGTGGGGTGCTCTTTCCGCGCTGCACACAATGGTGTGCCCTACTGTTTGTTCTACGCGCAGTATGAAGGGTGCATGGAGAGGTTCTGTGAAGAGAAAGCTACTGGCGCGACAAGCCAGGAAACTAGAAAAGTAGCTCTAAGGAAAGGCAGAGCAGTGAAAGGATGGGACGCCCATGGTGCGTGGTGGAATTATCGTGCATTTCATAAATATCCTCTTCATTTCCATCTCTCCGAGCGTGATGAGTAGGGCCGGACCGGGATAGAAAAGAGGCCCCGGGCATCAAATTCACAAGTGCCCCCCACCTCCCCGGGAATCAGAATAGATAAAATGGTGGCTCACATCTGCAAAACGGTGCCGCTTTGAACTTGTAAAGACGCGCTCTATCTGTGTTTTGCACGGTATGGGAAGCCTTCCTGCTTTTGTGCCTGGTGCAGGAACGCGCGCTGCTGCGCGTGCTAGACACCGGTGGGAATGGGCGGGGCAAAGGCGGGACATGCGCCCGCCTTTGCCCAATTGCGTGCCGTTTTTTTTTTTAAAAAGCACGCTACAGCCAATGTGGGCTTCCGAAAGCAAAACCACACGCACGAGCGTGTGGTTAGCTTTCTGAAGCCCATACAAGAGGTCTCGCGCTGCGCGAGCAGTGCTACGCACTGCAACGCTAGGCGCGAGACCTAAAAACCTTGTCTGGAAGAGAAGCCATCCCATCTTCTACTATTCTTATGTTTTTATTCTCGTCTCTCCAAGACTTAGAAGATGGAGAAGAACGCACCTTCAATCCAGACATCGATCAGCATTGTGCCTGGCTCTCGTCCTGCACACCATGAAAGCTTTGTCTCTCACTCCTTTATTGCCTTCATGTGCATAAGGCAGTACTTGACACACAACAACGATGTTGTGCTTCAGCCCTCGAACAGCACAAATAGCCCTTGTGGGGGTCAAAAATAGACCTCTTCCCATGAAAGGAGCGGCAGGGGTTAAAGTCTGACTTTTAGAGTAAGTCATCCCTAAAGCACTACAAAAATGTTACATAAAAACTAATTTCTGTGAAAAGATTTCACAGGACCAGCTCGGGATCTGTGAAGGGTGCAGAAAAAAAGAAAACTGTCATGGGGCATCGGGTTGGCGCTATATGGCTACAGTGATGTCACATCTGCACTGCATCAACTTCGCAAAGGAGCTAACACCACCTACGAGCGCAGAGGTATGGCAAAAAAACACCAGGTCTAGTCTGACATCTACAAATATCCAACAGTAAGGAATCTGCAGGTAGTAGTATTTGTCAGAAGTAATCTGCACATGTGCCTAATCAATGAGTAAGCCCACTGTAGTCATTAGATGTATCCTGTGTCGGGAAGAAAGAATACCAGGGGTGGGTGTAGTTGGTTACTAAGCTTTGTAACTTAGGTTACGCTTGTGTAATTGCATTCAGATTGAAATGTGTGATATTTATTTTTGCTATGAGATTGAAGTTCTTTCTTTTACTTAGTAGATGAGCGCTGGGTGGGGCAATACGTTACTGTGTTCGTTGGTTGACTTTTGAGTTCTCAGCTCTTGTCCCCCACATAATGCTTGATCTGCTCGCCCTCCCTACCCCGAGAGTTAAGAGAGGAAAGGATTGTCCTTGGCCAAGTTTTTACTCACAATAGGACAGACTGCAGTAGACAACCTCAGCCACCATGGTTGGGGCCACTATGTCCTGTCTGCCACCCACCTCCCCACCCTCCATCTCCCCAAATGGGGTGTGACACCACTGCATATGACAGTACGAGAGCTTCACTGCAGACGAATGTACTTCAAACAGCTATATATACCCTTTTGTTTTTATGCACATCACAAGAAAATACAATTCGTATTGGTACCAATAATTAGTACAATTGGCTTCAAATTACTTAGTATAAACACGTATGGTTTGCTATTTTTTTTTTTAAAGGATAAAGAACGGGACAAAGCACCAACAAGGTAAAGTACTGCACATGTGTACATGTGATGAAGCAGCCACTCACAGTGCCCCTGCCTCATTAAGGGGTGTAGAATTAAAACAGAACTGCACCAAGAATATAATGGTTGGGGTCAAGGACAACAACTCTTCAAGTTTATTTTGTCCACTAGACAAGTAAACCCAACCCTCCTGCAGCACAAACTGTTTAGCTGCCAGTTTACAGTGCCACAATATGCTTGTGGAAAGGAAGACTTCCTACTGGTCAGACAAGTTTTACTCTTGTCATTATCTGGAGTAGATTCCTAATCTTTTCCAGGATGGGAAGCAGTTGAAGAGGATACAGTGACTACTCTTTAACAAGTACGTCTTTGGGTGTCCACAAACTCTGATGGCATTGCATGCACAGAAATGCCACAACCAGTCTACTGCCGGCCCCTTTGAATAGATTTGCTCATACAAACATCTTTGTGTGAATAAATCATTTTATGATCGCAAAACAAAGTTATGCAGGCGTAAGCCAAACTTACAAGTGTAAACAGCTTTGAGAATCGAGCTCCTAAAATGTGGACCCTGACAATGCTTTGCAGAGCTTATGTAATTGTGAAATGTAAGCCAATCATTGATCTAATGTTTGGTATATACTCGTAATTATGGAGAACATGAGGCACAGTATGATGAGGTAATCTGTCCAAGAATTTCACTATGTGGTCAAGTGGAGAAAGTCAGGCTGCGGTCAGTCTTGTTGGCGGTCAGTTGGCAACCTAGGCCCTGCACCTCAAATATAATATGAATTTACTTAGAGTAAAAGTTGAGTGAATGCTTAAAAGTAGAATATGCCAGCAATTCACAAGATGCTTCCTCAGAAAATACCATAAGACAGAGAGCAAGGGTAAGATTAGAACAATGAACTTTGGCATAATTAAAGTGCTTGCATACTCAGATCTCTAATATGATCTGAAAGCTGGCCTAAAGGGAGACCATAGCAAACACAACAGGATGATGGACGGAGTGCTGAAACTTTTCAACCACTCACCCTCAGTCACAAATCTGGGTTTAATCCATTGTTCTTTTGCTCACTATGCCACCCCAGTTTGGTCCCAGCCATATGCAAATCAGTCTTGACCCTGTTCCTCATGGAAACAGTCCAGCCCGAAATGCCAGGCCAGGTCCTCCCTGGACCGGAAACAAGCATCCTAAGACAGGTTTCGGGGTTTCACCTCTCACCAGACAGGCTAGCTTGTGCCCGTGATATATGTTCTGGTGTGCTGAAGAATATTGTGAATGACCACTAAATCGCCCAATGGATTAAGAGGACATAATGAAAGCCCCGCTCTACATGTAATTTTATTTACAAAATGTTTAGATAGCATGAGTCTGGAAAAAAGAATAAGCCAGTCTCAAGGCCAGACCTAAAATGATTTTTATCTATAGGAGGGTAGCTGGTGTAGAAGCCTAGCAACATATCAAATGGACATATCAAACTGGAACGTAAACAGGAAACTACACCAGGAAGGTAACTGGTGGAGGAGGCTGGAGACATCAACTTGGAATCTAAAACATAATTTTGCCATTAATGAAAATGAAGACATCGCCCAATTCACAAAGAAAAATTGAAAATCCACACCTATACACGTACTCGTATGCACAAATTAAAAATATACACCTATACACGTACTCGTATGCCCGAGTGTAGATGTACGACTTTTGGGAATTCACGGACATTCCCAGTAGGAGTACACCTGGAAAACTGCACAAATTGCAGCCTTCCAGGCATGCTACCAGGTAGGAATGTCATGTGCCATTTGCTATTGCCCTGATGTGGAGCTGTCCAATACTCTCAACTGGAGGAAGGCAGTCTGCTAAGAAAATGCACATTTTACTCAATGATGAAACCTCTTCTACACACCACGATGACTGGGAGTATTTCGTTCCCCTTTCCATCCCCGAAGGGCAGATAATCTACTCCTGCCGGGAAACCTTTCCTGGAACCTGACAGGCGTACATTGAGTCATGTACGGTCGTAAACTAAGTTTACATCTGTAAATTGCCCTGGGTATTGGGCCTGTTGTAATTATACATTTGCACCAGTTATTTGAAAGTTACGAGTTTCACTTCCCCAGTCACAGTTCAACTCTTTCGGCCTCATCTTTATATCAGCGACTGAACCTCAACTGCAATTTGGGACACATCTAGCAATCTATAGATGCTCATCCTACAATGGTCTTCATTAATGCACCTCGTAGGGCTGGGAATTGACTAATCGCAGTGCATGTCCAGCTAATGCCTGAGGCACCTGAGCATGGCGCGTGCCGAAACATGAGAAGCCATGATCCGGGTTTACAAAACTGCCTTTCAGCACCATGGACAGGGCGCATTCACGCTCGAAGGAACCCTGTAGTCTCTGCTTATGCAAGCGGCAGCATTCGGGAACAAGGCGCCGATCTGGCGTTTTTAATTCATAAAATGCAGCTCTGGTTTTAGAACAAAAACACTCCTATCAGTTGAGCGATGCATTGAGCTGGTTAATGGGCCGCAAGCAAACCTCAACGAGGATTCACACCAAGAAGCTTCCTCTCACCTCCAAGATATATATGCAAACATCCTCCGCACATATTTACTGAAAACCATCTACAACCACACCCCTCCAGTCCCAACCTTATACCGGTAAGAGCAGCCTTCGCCTCTGCACCTGCGACTCCCTATTTTTTTTTTTTTTGCAGGTTTATGTAGCGCGAATTCGACCCGAAGGTATTGGAGAGCTTTACATGAGCACGTTACACAAGGACACATTCATTTTTTGGTAGGCACGGGGAGATTAAGGGGCACATGCATCAAGAAATGCTTTTGTGAGTCCTTAATTGCGATTATTAAGGAATCACAATTAGGGACTCTCAAAAGCCTATGCATGTAGAAATCGCTATTAAAATAGCGATTTCTAAACATTCCTTAATTGCGACTCGCAAATTGCGACTCGCAATTAAGGAATGGCTTCCCATTCATTCCTATGGGCCTATAGGAATGAATGGGAAATTGCATGCGCAATTTGCGAGTACCAATAGGTACTCGCAAATTGCGCATGCAATTTCAAGGGTGCAAAGGTGTCAAAATGACACCCTGTTGCACCCCTGAAATTGTGATGTGCACCCATGTTGCGCACACACATGCCCCAAGGGCATGTGTGTGTGTAACCTGAAACCTTGAAAAATGCACTTTAGTGCATTTTTCAAGAATACAGACCAGAGTAATTTCTCTGTATTTTGCGGCCCCAAATAGCGAATTTGCTATTTCTAAGGGTACATGCATTGCATTTAAGGAATCGCAAAATGCGATTCCTTAAATGCAATCGCAATTTAAGAAATCGCAATAAATTGTGATTTCTTAAATTGCAAGTGCCTTTCACTTTGATGCATCACAAAAGGCCTTTTTGCGGGCGCAAACCGCCGATTTTTGCGAATCGCACCGTTTGCGCTCGCAAAAACCATTGATGCATGTGCCTGTAAATGATTTGCCCAGAATCACAGGAAGCTGAGCCGACGCGGAGGCTCGGACCTGGGTCCCCAGCTCCAAAGTCGGCAGCTCTGGCCGTAGGCCACAACCTCTCCCCTAACCTCCTCTCCCCTCCTCACCTCACTCCAGGCTTTGCAGCCTCCTCAGTACTATCAACCAAAGACATCACCATCAAAAGAAATCCATAGTGACCATCCGGCTAGTACACCAGAGAAAACACAAAAAGACACGCTGTAACAAATCGGAATGTCCCATTGCACTCGCAACATCACCTGTGACCAGCCCAGCCAAATCTCGCACCGTCATTTTCCTTGCTAACTCGTGCTTTTAGACGCATACCTGACCAGCAAACAAGCCGGAAACAAAAACACTGATCGGACGAGATAATTCAATATCACTGTTTTTGTCGCAGACTCAACACTCACGATTCGATTCCATATATCTCTGAACTTTCCCATCCTCCCGCCAGAAGTCCCCTGAGGGTCACAGAACCAAGCCCTAGAGCCAGGGTCGGATTGGGATCACAATTCGGCCCGGGCACTCACCAAAAAAGTGGCCCACATTCCCGGATCGTCCCTTTCACGGATCACCACCTGGTTAGTCTTCTTAGACTACTTTTTTTGAGAAATGTTTGCTAAATTAAATATTTTAAAGCTTCTAGAGGCACACTGGTTCAGGAACCCCTTTCTATGGCTGCATAACATCTTTTCTGTCTGCCAGCATTGGAGCCTCTGATAATTAGATCTACGAAGCTTGTCTTTTTGCTCATGGTTTACAGGTGATAATACTCTGCTTAATTCAGCTTTACTCAGTTACCTCCAATCAGAGGCCCATCAGGTTTTGCTACATGAGTGCACTTACTTTAGGCCTCGCTGACATTTTCCTGTACTGTATAGTTCTTTAAGTCTTGTTGTAAATGCTCGTTTACAGCACTGACATTGTTCCACTCGGTGCATTTTGTACTTTTGCAGGCACAGTTTTGTACAGCGCTTCAGGGTTGACCTTATAGCCATATCCAATTATTTAAGCACCGCACTCCCAACAAGGCCTAAAAGGCTGTGGTGACAACACCTGGCCTCTTCTCTTATCCCCTCCCAGCCCACCATAGCCTGAGGTGAGAATGGCACAACGGCCACAAAATCACTTCCTCCCTCGGCCCCCCATGGAGGCCCCTACATATTCACACCCTCCCCATAACCTGAAGATTATGGCCCGGCAGGGGATGACACTGCTTCTGGCCAGGCAGGCCCCACGAGGCAGGGGGCCAGGCCAAGGCGAGAATGCCCTAAAGGGCAGAGCAACACCAGTTCCCCAGCTTCAATTTACAGCAGGTCAGGAGAGAACCCGTGATGCTGGAGCCTTATTACTGTGGCTTGCCGGGGACTGGTCTCTTGGGCCGGTTTACAGAGGCCCAAAAAAAACGGCCCACAGGTGCCCCTGAAGCACCGGCCTGCCCAATGCCCGACTGCCTGCCTTCCCAATCCGACCCTGCCAAGAGCACTTTGACCCAAAAGAACAGACACTGCCTCCACACACAATCCTACCACCTACTACAGCACCACGATAAATGCCAGTTACCAAACGCCTTTCTGCAATCAATTACATGACCCCACAATAATCATACTCCCTTCGTCCAGCTCAGAGGATACGGCTGCATCTACAATCTGAAGAGGTCATAGCAATGTATTGCTCTATTTACCTCTCACCAACAGATGATTCACATACGCATACTCTTTCCCTTGCCTACAAGGGACCCAGGACCATCAGCACACACTCAAAGTGTCTAGCCATCAAAAACTCCACTTAGACGATGGATCATGCGCCTACATTCACATGCTGTTCAGGAGGGGCAGCTATGCCTGTGTCCTGGGCGTCTCTGCTTAGAATATGCCAAGTGAACTGGATGTAACCATCTTTGGGCCAGAGTGAATACACAGGTACACTCCCCGCCAGCGAGTGCGCCATCAGATCTGTAAGAGGCAAGTAGGAAACTGAATGGAAGTCGGTAGAGGACCACCAAGACCCAGAAGAGGCTCCACACAGAGCCACTGTCCGACTTCCATTCCGTTTCCTGCCTGCTCGAGTGAGGAATCCACCTACATTGCAGGTCTGATGGTGCACTCACTGCTCGGCAGCAGGACTTTAACGCTGACTTAGCTTATGGAAAGTCAAGCCTGTGACCACTATTAACTCTGTAAATAACAGGGATGTATAATAATGTGCGTTTGCAGCATACAATATAAGGATATCAAGATGTCATTGATTGACAAATGACAACTGCTTGAATAAATCAACGAAAAAGAAAAACTACAACCACGAATCAAGTGTGTTAACTTTATAATCTTGATTAAGTTCGTCAAGAAACCTTGCAGTTTCTAGCAAAGTGCTCCCGCCAGCTTAGAGGGGTCCTCCCTCTCAGCATTCTTGGTTCTTCATCACCACTATTAACTCCCCACGCCAGATCACCAGTAGCATAGCCCAAGGGTGGGTGGGCTCACAGCTCGCTGCAACAAGTGTCTGCATGTGATTAAAGCTACATGCAACATGGCTCACTAAGCTAACCACATACAGCTGACGTATATAGCGATCAAAACAGTTCACCCAACCTTCCTGATTCCAGATTTTTTTCTCTTGCCTTTCTGACTTGTGTCTCCGCGACCTTCTGTTCTCAATGTTTCTATTTCCAACAGATCATAAAATAGCTTATAGAATGTAGGTATCCGAAGCAGAGCACTGTGGGTAAGCTGCTGGTCACAGATTTGCATCCTAGTAAAACAGCACAGTGGGTTCATGCATTGTTGGAAGAAATAGAGTAACCTGCATCTACTCGCCTCATCAGGGGTAGCAAGCGCTATATAAATGCAAACCTTTTTCCTCTTCTATCCCTCCACTATCCTTCTCAATCCAAATAACAGACTAACATATCAACTGCTCAAATTACTTTCATATTTCACTATACTAATTCACCACTAATCCTTTATGGGTTCCGGAGTAGCGAAAAAGCGCTATGACACCTCGTCAGGGGTAGTAAGCGTATATAAATGTAATTACAACACAATACAATACTAGTATCATTATACACCTTTTACCCAGCGAGGATGCTCTGACAAAAGGAATTACGTACGGTCTGTCATAAAAGTGAGATATATATGGCGTGCAGCAGTCGCTAAGAGACTACAATCTCCCAAACTGCAATGCAGGCTGATGCTCATCATGGCACAAAAAACACTGTACACACTTCAAAATCATCCTTTAAGTGTCGAAGATCATCGCACCTTGTGTGGCGATGATAACGACCTGAACATAATTTTTGAAGGATTTTTAATGAACCTAGATCCGTAATAAATATTAAAAAAGTAGAAAAAAACCAAACACTGTACAAACTAGAGTTGATCAGATTTTGCCAGGATAGTAACCAACTTTCAGCAAAAATATCTGCCAGAACCAGAATTCAACTTCCTTTCGCTCTATACCAGAAAAGATTACTAGAGTCAGCGCGACAACTCAGTTACTACCAGGGCTTTAAGTGGGATGAAAAACCGGAAAGAAGCTTCTAAAATGTGCGTGGCCTAGGAAGAGCAGCCAGGAATCCTTACCAACAGGTGTGGCCCATGTAATAAGAGCATGGATTAAAACATGTAACCCAAAATCATGTGCTACCCATAGCGGGCGACCCGACCATTATTTTAGTGCCTCTGTGAGCTTTCTGTTACTGTATCTAGACTTATCACACAATAACAGACACTCAACTAAAAAACACCAGACCTACTGGCTCTGCCTATGCTTATTAGCATTACAAAACAATGGGTGAACCCAAATACCCGTAGGACCTGGGTACCAAGTCGTACAAAGCACAATTGGTCCCAACAAGGATATCTTTTTTCTGGTTCCCAAAATTAAAAATTAGCAGCATCAGATAGACCAGTAACCACAATGATTTTGTTGTAAATAATTAGAATTGAAGATGTTTCTATTCTGAAAATATGAGACTGGAAATTAAACATTACTAAGGTCTGTGGAAGGGGTAGAGGCCTTCGGAGTGCTTCAATCACTCCCGTTCTTCCCTTCACACCACTTTCCTCTGCAGTCTCACACTCACTGAGGCATACCATTTCTCTCCCCACATTTTCTGAAACCTTGCATCTGCATATATCACACACCATCTCTTTCCTCTTCAGTGCCCTCTTTTCACTCCCTCAAACATGTACTTCTTTGTGTCTTGTTCACTATCTCCTCCACCACATACACATACCCACTCACTTGTAAGCATGGGTTTTACTTTTGCCTTCGCAATATTTCGACATCTATGTACTTTCTTCACATACGTTCGAATAGAATCACAATTACCACTGGCACGCATGACTATTACTCTGTGCACTCTGCAGAGAGGCCACGGTTTGGATGAGCATGTGTTCTGATCACCTCTATCGCCCGCTGACACGCACTGTGAGGAACTTGCACTGCCTTTAGCCTTAAATCCAGAGCTTTCAACCACGCCCATTATAAGCACCCTCCCATGACCAGGCCTCTCAGTCACAGAGGCGACTCAGTTCACAGTACTCACTGTTCAAGAGTAATTTGCTGCACAAAAACAATTACAGAAACAAAACATGCTGGAAAAAGCAACATTCTTAGGGAATGTAACATTAAGACATGTGAAATGTAAAAAAAAGAAACTACATCAATCATAAATTATCTTAATTGGTTTTACAGTCATTGTTCAGAAATCGATCAATGTTTTTCCTGTAAAGTGAAGGGCATGAATATAGGGCCCGATAGGGACCCGTTTCAAGTTCCGTTTTAATTACTGCCAGGTCCGAGACCCGAGGGCGTTTAAAGCCTTGGTTACTACCTCTTAGATGGAAGCACAATGTTATAAGATATAAACATGAAGGGGCATGGCTGACGAAATATGGAACAGCACGCTCACTCAGGAGATGCTTGCTAGCCACCACATTACTCAGTAATCCTGATGTATCATCCTGTTTTACCCCGCTAGCCCCGTACCCATACATGCAGAGTATATATGGGAGAATAACACCTGCCAGAAACTCAGGTCATGGCAACTGCTTGCAGCCAAATTTTATTTGGGACCACAATGCCTTTCAAGATGGTGGCAACGAAGGAGGGGCGAGTCAACTGCCCATAATCATGGGAGGTCAGAGTGGAGAGAACCTTTGTGACTGACAGATCCATGGGCTCCAGCAGCGATGAATGAGCCCCTGGGACCTTTGGAACTTGCGAGTCACAGCAAGCCTGCCTACTGGCCTTTTGTGTGATGCAGCTGATGCCCTCACTGGGTGGTTCGGGCTGTGTCGAGTCAAGCAGGGGTGCACAGCCACAACTGGGTTGTCAGCTGGAGATTAGGAGCGGAGTTGGGAGGGACCTGGACTCATAAATTGGGCCTCAGAGAGAATAGGAACACAGTTAATGAGACACCCAGGTTGAAGTTGGTCAGCCCAGGGCACAAACTATATTTAGTGATTTACAAAAGATGGGACTGAGGCACAATAAATCGCACCAATAACTTCTAGTAAATTAATCAAATCAAAGTGGTGCACAGATCTGGAAGATCAGCCTCCTAATCTTCCACACAGGAGTACAACTCCATGGTATTGTTACAAATAAATGATCAGCACACACCATTCATCTTATACAATACGTAAGAGATACAGATCAATTAAGTCAAAGTGCACAAAATCCATTCACGTTTTTTCTAAAATTTAATTTAATTTTCCACACGACTGCCCGCATTCCACGTGCATGGTTCTGACGCCTACATGGGCTTGGACTTTATACGTGGGCAACCAGACCTTAGTTGACCTGTGGGATTAATACATAACAACAGGAGAGATCATCAATTTAGCAACAACTGACAGGTCCTAAAACAAATATTTGGACCTCTTTGATTAGCTACCAAACCACAAAGTGAACTTTGACTTTTATGAAGAACGTGCAAGGCTTGCGTGACCAACAATTAATACAGGTGCCAATACGACATCAAGCCCCGAAGAACTCTCTTTCAAGAGACGAAACACGTTGGCTACATTGGAGAAAGAGTCTTTTAAAAAGATGTGAGTAAAGGAATCTTTTTAGAAAAACGTGACTGGAGTCTGTGCACCACAAACTATATTTGCCTCAACCTGCGGCCACAAATACAAGGCATAGAGATCCAGAACGCCTCCGGGCGCTTCAGATCCAGGATCTAAATGATTCTCAGTTTCCATAAGAGCTCCATACCGGCAGCATATAGGTATTGGATCAAGTGGAGGACCTCCCAGTCCTGGTGACAGTACACTACGTGAAGAGTGGCCAAAAGAGCAATAAAAGTGTTCTATTTGAGGACTGATGAAACATGGGCTGGCTGAGAAGGGGGTCTCTGAGGTGAGCCTTGTCATGAGCCACACGCTGGGCACAATGGGCATGCCTACAGTTACTATAGAACAGAACCAGGGGCTAGGCTTACAGCCTGAGATTCCAGACTTCAAGCTGGTGCACATCACATGAAAGCAGAGAACTGGAGGACTGAGTTCCTTCTGATAAACTGAAAAACACTGGCTGCTGTCACTTCTACACAGGAGGCTTGAGAGAAAAAGACTAAGGTTCTCGTTACATTACCTGGTTGGATGGCTGATAAGCTCGGATACGTGCAGTAACTCATGGTATCCTACATCTCAGAATTATAATTTCTGTATCAAAAATCTCATCCCTTGATAAATTTGAGACGGTCAAACCTGTAGATATTTACTGGGGAAAAATGTCCGGTAAATACAGGGACACTAAAAATCTGTATTTTAGGCCCCCTTTTAGGGGATAAACTCGTAATAAGTGCAATTTATTCCACCCCATTAAAAAGTGCACACCAGTATGATTTTTTATCATTTGCAATAAATATTGCACCCAATACTGGGCCACTCGTAATGAAGGTCTAAGTGGTGATTGATTTTGGCCTAGTGAACGATGATTAGAAAAAACTGCTCGTGGATCAAGAAGAATGAACCCCCCTCCCTCCCCCGCAGGTGAACTGCAACTGAGGACTGTCATATTACAGAAATAAATACTAAACCTTACTGAACGAGTGTGATTTCCCAAATATACGGCTGGGTATTCAGAGGGCCACTTGAGGCAGAATAATATCCACACAACAGACATGCACGAAACAAATTAAGGTTATGACATAGGTGCATATTTGGAGAACTGGCACACTCATATGATGGCTATGCAAGGCTAGTTAAACCTTTATGCTCTAGAATGAGCTCACAGAGTCCTGGCTAACCCCAAGGCGGGATGTGGCTAGATTTTTAAATTGACCAATCCCACAATTCGATACTCCAGAAAGCTCACAGTGCAGGTCACGTCACAGTGGACAGCTATAGGTTTATGATTGTTCAAAGTTACAGTGCAGCTGTGCAACACCACTGCTCGCCCTTCTTGGCAATAAAGTGTAAAGAGATGGATATGGGGCTGAGGTATATATTTTCAGCAAAATTGAAGGTACTGGCCAAATTATAAGCCATTTATCTTCACTGAGCCCAAGGTTGCCTGGGACTGGGCACAGGAGTGTGGAACCAGATTTAGAAAATCAGGCATAACACCACCAATATTAGCAGTAGAGGAGATGACACATCCCATCCGAACCCCAAAAAGCCATGAAACAATCACACTGGCAGTCACAGGAAAGGAAGGATGCCATGGCGGCTGTAGTGATGCCTTGCAAGACAGATAACAATGGAAGGAATCTCTTGGATTGCAGCTCAACCCCTCTGACATTGGGTCAGAGTCCAAAGATTCACGGGGTGATGACAGCAAGAGGCCTGAAATCACGCTCCAAGGTTGGTGGATGACTTGATTTGACCTGAATAGCATGAATACCATATTACACTGCAGCTGAACTATAGCTAGTTTTCCTGAAGAAGCTGGTTATGCAGCCACTAATATGTGTGCGGCCAGACGGGGTGGACATAGGTGCTAACTAACACCGGCTCCTGACTCCAGAGAGATGGGAAGCAGAAGACTGAATGTATTCATCCGCTTCATGATAAATAGGTGGCGTTGCAGACTTGTTCCTTGGGATGTTTAGAGTATTTCCCAATGAATCTGAGGTGTTACTAATGAGTGAAGTGCACATATTTATAACTCTTTTATTTATGTTATTGTACAGGGCAGTGGTCAGATCATTATTCGAGTTGTTGCAGGGGGGTGCTGCTGCCCATATTCTGAACTACCTTTACGGTATCCATTAATATGAGCACATTCCTCAAATGGAATGTTAGGGCCAGAACAAATGCTGTTACAGGTATGAGATTCACACATATCCAAAGAAGAGGGGCCCAGATACTATTCCTGCAGGAGTCATATCTAACTCAAGTGGAACAAACAGATTTAAAAGCGGGGTGGGGGGTGGGGTGTGTAGGGGCATGTGGGAGTCCGGTCATTTTTTATGTTCTTCGCATCGAATGCTAGGCAAGCACTGATTTGGGTAGGATCAGGTGTGTTGCTCATGGCTGACAGAGTAATAGTGAAACAGGAAAGATGCTAAGTTACATTGGCAGATGGCTTAGGTGGGGTAGAAGTGTTAATAGAGATTATTTACACAATCTAACTTCGATCAGACCGAGTTGCTTGACACACTATCAAATTACTTGGCACGCACAACCCACTTGCCTATGATACTGGGGTGAAGGAATATTTTAACTGTGTGAATGGACAGGTTGCATCCGCCTCTGCCTGGCTCAATGGAATGGTCCATTAACTGGGAGCTGAAAGGCGTCTGGAGAATAAGGAATCACACTGTTGAGGAAGACTCTTTTCACTACCCAGTGTATGTCCAACTTATCTAAACATAATTCCCTGATGTTAGTCTTCAGATGAGGAAAACCAAGAACTGCTAGCCCAAGATGTAAACTGCAGACCAGTGCCTCGGGTGACCAAGCCTATAAAAACACCATAGGTGATGGGATTCGGAGTTATTTTAAGGAGAATGCAGAAAACCTAGTGGAATGGGAGAAATTCAAGGGCCAGCTCACCAGAACATCTCATGAGATAAGGTGAGGGCAGAAGAGGGAAATGGAGTTGGAAATAGATTTTGAAGTAGCTGAAAAAAATTACTCAAACGCACTAGATATAAAGGTTAGACTGTCTGCGGGTAGGGAAACCTATGCCCAGCTTCTGGAAAAAACAAGATCTTTAGATTACAATAAATACATAGTAAAGGAGCATAGGGAGGGAGAGACTGCTGGCATGGTTTGCAAAAAATTTAAACTGGTAGCTCTCAACTTACAAGTATAAGTAATGGAAGAGAAGAACAAGTTACTTACCTTCAGTAACGCTTTTTCTGGTGGATACAGTATCTGCCTGTGGATTCCTCACCTTTTGAATTACCCCTGCGCCAGCATTCCATGAAAATTCTTTTCTAAGCTCTCCCACGTCAACGAGGACGTCATAATAGCACGGCTCCGCTCGCGACTCCGTATGACATCACCGGAGCCATAAGAAGACCTCGTCGGCGTGCTGACGTCAGTTTCACCCAATTTTTCCATGCCTACGAGGCGAACAGGCGGACCGTCAACTTAACACAAGTATACCCAGTATACATTATATATACAAATACATATACTATATACATAAGTAGAAAGGACCTGCCCCTGCGACTGCGAGAAGAGATCTGCCCTGAGAGGGAGACGGAGCGGAGGGTGCGATGAGAGGTGAAGAAGGTCTGTACCACACCTTTCTTGGCCAATCCAGAGCGATCAATATGACTTGGGCCCAGTCTTGGCGAATCTTCCTCAGAACTCAAGGAATCAAGGGTATGGGAGGAAACGCAGAAAGGAGTTGCGAGCTCCAATCCAATTGAAACGTGTCCCCCAACGCTCTCAGCATCGGATATTGAAGGCTGCAGGACGACGGGCAGTGCGCGTTCTCCTGAGTGCCAAAAAGGTCCACCCGAGGAAACCCCTACATCCTGAAGATGTGCTGGACCACCACCAAATGAACCCGCCACTCGTGATCGGCCGAATAATGCCGACTGAGACTGTGAATGAAAGACACATTTATAAAGCGCATGGCTACCCGGGAGCATCCCAGCGCTGGAACTGACTACTGCCGGAGACAGGGAAATTATGCGGGCTGAGGGAACAGGAGGGTCTTAAGTTGTTTACGGAAGGACCCGTGGTTTTGGACTAGGCGTAGCTGGAGTGGGAGCAAGTTCCAGAGTTTGGAGGCGTTATATGAGAACAACCGTCCGCCCTTCCTGGCCCTCCTGATCTTAGGTACTTCGGCCAGGTAGAGATTATCAGAACGGAGGTTGCGTTTGGCTTTATAGGGGCGAATCATGGCTGAGTTGATGGAGGGGCCAGTCCCCTGCATAGATTTATGTACTAGGCAAAGTGTCTTAAATCTAATGCGTTCCTGTATGGGGAGCCAGTGAAGGGACGCAAGTGCCGGTTTAGCCGAGTGTCGGTTGTTAGTTTTGGTTAAAAGTCTGGCAGCACTATTTTGCACAGACTGTAATTTAGAGACTACAGTAGAGGGAGAGCCCAGATACAGCGCATTACCGTAGTCTAGCCTAGAAAGTATAAGTGATTGCACAAGTACTTTTTTTGCTAGGGAGGGGAGCAGAGGTAGCACTTTGCAAGCCATTCTAAGTAGGCCATAACAGATGCCTGCCGTCTTCCTCGCTTGAGCTCTAAAGCTCAGATCCTGGTCCAACCAGATACCCAGGCTCTTGATTTCTGGCTTGGGGATAGGGGGTGGTCCCATACACGCTGGCCACATGGAGCTAGATTTAAAGCAGAGAGGGTTACCTAAGACCATAAGCTCAGTCTTCCCCCCGTTGAGCTTGAGCTGAGATGTGTCCATCCAGTTTGAAATGTCTTCCAAGCAGGAGCGGAGGGTGTTAGTTTCTTGGTCCATTTGATTGAGTGCAACCACCAATTGGGTATCGTCAGCATAAGTTACCATACGAATTCCGGATGGGGCAATAATTGCAGCCAATGGAACCATATATGCATTAAAAAGGGTAGGACTGAGCGAGGAACCCTGAGGCACCCCGTTCTTTAGAGGGGTTGGATTGGATACTGTATTCTCCTCGAATACCTGAAAGGATCTTTCCTCTAGGAAAGAATCCAGCCACATCAGTGCTAAGCCAGTAACTCTGAGAGTCCTGAGACGGTGAACCAAAATCCTATGGTTCACCGTATCAAATGCTGCGTTTGGTCCGCGTGCACATTTAGCACCCCTGCCAGATGATTTGCCATCACACAAATCTGATGGCCCGGAGCCCAGGACCAGAGCCGCTGAGCCTCTCTGCAGAGACGATACGACCCTACCCCTCCCTGTTTGTTTATGTACCACATCGCGGTAGTGTTGTCCATCAGGACTTGAATTGACTGACCGCGAAGGGGGGGGAAGGAAGGCCTTGACAGCCAAACGTATTGCCTGCAATTCCAAAAGGTTGATGTGAAGCAACCTTTCCCTCTGGAGACCAAAGACCTTTGATCTCCAGCTCCCCCAGATGAGCACCCCACCCTAGAGTGGAGGCATCCGTGATCACTGTAGCCACCGGTGGAGGAGGTTGAAAGGGCTTTCCTTGAGACAGGTTGCCCTGCACACTCCACCAAGACAGCTCAGCTGCAGTGTCTCTGGAGATTCTGACCTTCTCCCCGAGATCTCCATTGTGCTGATACCACTGACCAACAGTATGCAGGAAGCGAACAGACCGAGCAGACATAGGACCTTCAGGACTGGAACAACCGCTCCACCGTGAAAAAAGGAATCATCTCCTGAATATCGAGAATCCTCTGCCGTGGCGGAAAAGCTCGACATACAGTAGTGTCCAGTACTGCCCCTATGAACAGGCTGCGCTGAGAGGGAACCAGGTGAGATTTGGGCACATTTTTTGAGAAACCCAAGTTGAACAACAATCGCGTTGTTGCATGCAAGTGACGCAACACCATCTCTGGCGACTTTGCTTTGAGCAGCCAGTCGTCCAGATAGGGAAAAACAAGAATTCCCGACCTTCTGAGATGTGCTGCCACCACCGCCATCACCTTTGTGAAGACCCGTGGCGCGGAAGTGAGACCGACCGGGAGGACCGCAAACTGGTAATGTTGCGACCCTACTGTAAACCGGACATACTTCTGATGCGACTTCAGAACAGGGATGTGGAAATAAGCATCCTGTAAGTCAATCAACACCATCCAGTATTCATGTTGCAGCGCCAGAAGAACCTGAGCCAAGGTCAACATCTTGAACTTTTCCTGCCGGAGGTAAAAATTAAAAACCCTGAGGTCCAGGATCGGTCTTAGCCGGCCGTCCTTTTTGGGAATCAGGAAATAACGGGAGTAACATCCCTGACCCCTTTCCTGCTCCGGAACCACCTCTATCGCACCTTTCTGTAGTAAGGCAAGAACCTCCTGCTGCAGAAGCAGCAAATGGTCCTCAGAACACCAGTCCTGGCGAGGAGGGTAAGGAGGCGGAAACTCTTGAAAAGGTAGGGCGTACCCATTTTCCACAAGATTTAAAACCCAACGGTCTGAGGTAACAGATTTCCAATCTTGTAGAAAATGGGACACCCGACCCCCCCTACAGGACCAGCATGTTCCAAGATGGGGGATATAGAGCTGCTTTCCCGTGGTACCAGTGGTGGGGACAGGGGAGGAGGAGGAGGAAGACTGCTGTTGAGAAGCTCTTCGAAGACGGCCTCTACCTTTTCCTCTGTACGACCTGTACAGAGGGTTCTGCTGCTGCTGTTGCTAAGGCTGCTGACGGCCTCAAAAGGAAGCCACCTTCCCAAAGCCTCGATACCTTTTGTATCCATAGCCCCTGGGCTGGGACTGCAGGCCCTAGGATCTTGCAGTAGCCCTACTGTCCTTGAATAGGCTGCAGCGCAGAGTCCGCCTTGGTACCAAACAATCTTGATCCATCGAAGGGTAGATCCAGCAAAGTAGCCTTACATCTGGTGAGAAACCTGAAGATCTCAGCCAGGCATGCCTTCTAGTAGCAATCGAGGAACTCATGACTCTGGCAACCGAGTCTGCTGTGTCCAGACCCGACTGGATGACCTGACGGGCTGCTGCTTGCGAATCTGAAAGTCCCTCAAGAAAACGAACACGATCATCTTCAGGAAGTTTAGAAGCCAATTGCTTGACAGAGTCCATTAGAGCATGAATGTACCTCCTTAGCAAACACGTGGCGTTCGTTGATTCCAGAGCCATTCTTGCTGAGGAAAACACCTTTTTGGCCGACTGCTCTAACTTCTTTGAGTTTCTATCCCCCGGGGTGGTAGGGAAGGATCCAGTTGACTGCTTTGAACAAGAAGCCTGAACATCCAAGCTTTCTGGAGATGGATGGGCAGAAAGGAAAGCTGGATCACCAGAAGCAGGTCTATACCTTCTTGCCACTGATCTAGAAACTACAGGGGCACACAAGGGTTTGCGCCATACTTCCATAATTGGTTCCGTCAACGCCTCAATGAAAGGCAGCAGAGGTTCATTAGAAGAGGAAGGAGAATTTAGCACTTCAGTCAGAATATTTGACTTTACCTCAGCTGAGGGCAACTGAAGGTCCAACAAATCAGCAGCCTTTCTGATGACCAAGTGATAAGGGGCAACATCCTGTGAAGGTAAAGCCTTCGGAGAAGAAAGCTCCCACTCCGGGGAAGTATCAAGGCCACTAGCCTCATGCAGACCTTCAAACTCGTCTACGGAGTCGAGAATCTCCCCTTCCTCCTGCTCTTGCTAGTACTCATCTTGCTCCAGCAGTCTTTGCGCTTCCCTCCTAGAACACTGCTTCCGGACCGGCATCGGCGGCGCCAGCCGTGTCGCCGGTGACAACGGCGCCGGCATCGAAGGAGGACCTTCCGAAGTGGGCAACGGCGCCGACCGAATCCGGGACGACGCCGGCCCAACATCAGACGGCGCCGGTGATTGAGGTATCGGAGTCGAAAACCTCGGCGCCAGGAACTGCAAAGATGGAGCCGTCAGCACGAAAGGCGCCTGGGCATACTGCTGGCACGAAAGGCGCACCGGTAGGGTAGGGCGCCCTGGCAAACATGCCAAACATTGCATTAAGGAAACGCGAAGGATCCGATCCTGGTCCTGGGAAAGGAGGATAAGGATCCGAAATCCCCTGGTCTGGATCCATCCGAGGCTGTACGGGGGGCTGAGGCTGCAGAGCCGGAGACATCGGCGCCTGCACAGGTGACGCCGCAGGAGCAGGAGAAGACTCCCTGGGAGCCGGAGAATTCCAGGGCGCCGGTAAGCCTCTGGACGCCGGAGAACCCCTGGGCGTCAGCGAATCCCTCGGAGCCGGAGAGTGGGCCAGAGTTGCCTGCAGAGAAGGAGAAAGCGATGGAGAGATTAAGTCCTTTTCATGACGCTGCTGTACTGGAGAGGCTGATCTCGAAGCCCTGCCCTTCGAAGAACGACGTTGTGATCCAGGTCTTCTCTTTGACTTCTTATGCGAGGTCGACAACTTCGATTGCTTACGACCCCTCTTCGCCAGCGCCATGAAGAGCTAGGCCTCACGTTCTTTCAGCGCCTTCGGGTTCAACTTTCGACAGCACGAACACCCTTCGACGTCGTGGTCTGAAGAAAGACACCAAAGACAGTCGTCGTGGGGGTCCGTGATGGACATATGGCCCCCACACTCCCTGCAGGGCTTGAAACCCGACTTCTTCGAAGTAGCCATTCTCACTGCAACACGACGAAGAGGAAGAAACAAAGTAATCACAGTAAAATGGAGAGTCCCAGAAAAAAAACGCTACGCGTCGACGGCGCGGAAAAATGGGAACGGACGTCAGCATGCCAACAAGGTCTTCTTATGGCTCCGGTGACGTCATACAGAGTCGCGAGCGGAGCCGTGCAATTATGCCGTCCTCGTCGACGTGGGAGAGCTAAGAAAAGAATTTCCGTGGAATGCTGGTGCAGGGGTAATTCAAAGGGTGAGGAATCCACAGGCAGATGTATCCATCAGAAAAGATAAGCGTGCACACAAAAAGAGATCAATCAAGTAATCACGGATTATGAAGACCTATTTAGGGAGAAAGACAAGTCAAGCAAAGAAGGATAAGTAAAATATTTAAGGGCAGCCCTTACTGCAACTCTGTCTCATTTACAAATTGAAGCTCTGGAGCCCCCTCTGTTGGTTCCGTAGATCAAGAACACAATTTCGGAGATGGTTTCAGGGAAGTTACCTGGAGCTCATCGGCTACCAACTGAATTTTACCTAACCTACTTGGCTATATTTGCTCCCAAACTCTGTCAAATGCTTTTCATGATTTGACAATCCCTAATCTGAAAGGCCACCTTACGTATATGACTGGAGAAGCCCTAATAACGTATCTTTCAAGGTGTGGGAGGAATGCAAGGGACAGGACCTTTTTCTAACCTCTGTCAACGCTAAACTCTGGCTTTAAGATTTTGAGTAAAGAAACCCCTGGTTAGCTCTTGGAGCGGCTCCCACTGCTTCACCCAGATCAAAGTGGATTTATCACTGTGTGTAGCACTTCACTAAACATTTAGAGGCCCTGAAAAGTGATGGAGAAAACACCAATAGTAGCACCAGCAGTGATGACATCAGATTTGGAAAAAGTATTTAATACCATCAGACGTAGGAATAATGAAAATGGGTCTGGCACCAGCTATATTACAATGGATTGCTTTACCACGTTCTTCTCCATTTGGGCCAAGTGATTTATCACTCATTATCTAAGAAGGGGTTCCAGCCAGGATTCCTTATGATTTCTGAATTAATTATAAAGATGTATTCAAGTATGGTACACCTTGGAGGTCAGGGGAGACATATGAATGAATGGGATACTGCATATTACATTACTGAAAGAAGATGCTATGCTAGTACTTCAAAGGGACATCTATTCTGGGCTGGGTCGACAATAGAGGCATTGGAGGTGTTTTGCAACATATTTGGATAAAAAATAAAATGGGCTAACAATTGCATATTCCAGCCAGACCTGGGACTTATACAGATACACTATAGATGTTTAGCCAAGCTTTCAGATAGGAGATTGAAATGTTCTAGTACCTTGAGGTCAGTTTACCACATGGAGTTGGATGCAACTCCAAGCAACGGTAGGAGGGCACTTGCAGCTCTTAAAAATTATAATTCAATTTGGAGAACACTTCTGTTGACAATAATGGCAAGAACTGTGCTGTCAAAGGTGGTCGTTCTTCCATGACTTTTATTATTCGATGACCATGCAGGTTTGGTTGCCTACCACACTCTCCAGGGAGTTGAACTCTATACTACTTGATTTGATATAGGGCTCAGACAGACACGCTAAAAGACTCAACTTCATATCATGAAGGGGAACTGGGCGTCCCAGACCTTAATCACTATTCTATTGCTGCCCAACTCCAGTGTGCAACAAGACTGTTTTCTGAGGTTCCATCTGCGGAGGACAAAACTGTCTCAGCTCAGTTATGAGGGGCCTGTGAGGCTGGGGTGTTTCTTACAGTGAAGGGACAGATAGGGAAGCTTCCACGATTATTAGGGATAGATAAGCACTGTTTAGGGCCTACATAGGATAAGAGAACCCACTGGATCTCAACAGCTGGCACTCTGGTCTGTGTTGGGGATCAGAACAGTGGAAAACTTTTATGACTCTGGATCACTTAAGCCCTTCTGAGATATAGGGCAAAAATACCTTAATGGCAGTATAATTTCTTCTATATGGAAAGATAACTAGTGCAATACGCCGAGTCTAGGGATGATAATCTGAAGTGCAATCTGGAATACTCTAGGGATAAATGCTCTAATGACATTGATCACATCGCCCCCATCCAGTCTGAACTCTATTGGCTGATCCTGCCGACCAGCACAATTTTCAAAACCAGCTACATCAGTTACAAAGCTATCATGACCAACGCCCTCACTTATCTTGCAGTCAAAGTCACCATATTTCTTGTGGTTCTCTGTACACCCGCAGCCAGGACACTATCAAATTGCAGACTAAGTTGTGTATATATAAAAAAAAAAAAGACAACAAGCCTTTCCATCTGTGTACCCACAATCTGGAACATCTCCATACCCATCAGAACAGCCCCAACGCTGATTCAATTTAGAAAATAATTGAAGACTGACCTCAAGTACATCTCAATGCATTAAAAGTCCACAACGCAGCTAACACCTGCTATCACTCTTTGACTTTATGATTGTCTTTGACCCTGTACAGTGCTAGACAGCCTTTCAACTAGGTTTGCGCAGTAGGAATCCCATATGCATACATATAAACATTAGAAGGGATGAGGGAACTGGAAGTTGATATTAAGTTACTCACCGTAAGTGTTTGGGAATGAAAGATTAAAATTGCTTCAATATAACTTTCACCACAGAACTTCCCCTCCCTCCTAGAACAGTGGGTCAAATATACCCAACAGTTAAGTCTTCCTGCCTTGACTGAGGGGCAGTACAGACTGCGTGCCGTCACATGGTTTTGGGATTCAAGCTTATAGAAGAATACTAAGATAGCAACATGGCTAATTTCTGAAGTAACAGGGAGATCTCATTTATTCAAGCCAGAAACATGTTTTCTTTGAAAAGACATTTTTAACTTCTTTTTGGTTTGTAAAAATAGAAACTGAACGCTTTATAGTAAGAAAGCAAATTTTTTCAATATTTCTATACATCGTCTTTAACATCTGTAGCCATGCTGCAGTCATAAAAAAAGTAATACTGACTTCTCTTTTTCCAGCTTGCTATCATCTAAACTGTGCGCATGGTTCCTAGCAGTAAACAAGCATTAGCAAAGAAAATAAGTCTCGCCTTTCAATTACGTTACCTTACCTTTTGGCTTTTCCAAGGCGTTTTTCTACTGCTGTTTCACAGCAAAAATAAAAGAAAAAAAAGACTTCTTTGCCGATGCGAACAGACTCGGAAAAACAAGCTGATTAACTGTGATGACGTGTGCTTGCGTCTCCACGCATCCATGCATCAAGGCCAGCAGCATTGGTTTTTTTTTTAACTTCAAATTTAGGCTTTCAAGACAGCAGAAGCCAGTCTTGGAGTGGTAATGTTTTTAAAACGTGTTAAATGGCATCAAGGACTAAAGGAGTGGTGCAATGGCAACTGGAACGGCCAGGCTCCAGAAAATATTATTTTTTATTATTAAAAGAATGAGATGGTGAGGGAAGGAGGAGCAGTAGAGAGGTCGATGGGGGCAGTGGTGGTGAGAGGCCAACGCCAAAGGAAGGATGTGGGGAGCAGTGGGGACAGGAGGCAACGAAGATAAAATGGAGAAGGGTATTAAAATTAAAATGTAAAAATCCGGAAGGAGTGGGGGAAAACGATCTGGTTGGGGGGAGCAACACAAAATCCGAAGGGCAGAGATTTGAAGGGAAACCTCACACAAGGAAGTCAAAAAGAAAACATGCACTCCCATGGAGTACTGAAATGAAAAGAGTAGTTCCTTGAATGTAAGAAGAGAATGGATACAAGTCATACAATCAAAAGGATGGTATAACAAAGCTATGTTCCAGTGAGGGACAAAGGCCAGCCAAGGAATGAAAGCCATCGAATAAGGAGCAAGGAAATGACATTGACAAGAAAGCCAACCAATGGTAAGCAATATATGCCGACCCAAACCCCGCTGTAGGTATTGGTTTTGCCCACAATAAGTCCTAGCCCTAAAAATGCCAGAAACAAACATCCCCGTTTGAGACAGTCCTACAATTCTGCTAGCCAGCAAAGGTGCCAGTATAAAGCAGACACAGCAACAAATAAGACATATAATTCTAATTAGAAGGAGGAATGGCATGCTAAAAGTGATGGAACGTACTCCTAAAGATGCAAGAAGAGTAGACAGCTGGAAGACAGGCTGAAAGATGGTGAACTTATCATGCATATTGAACGAGGGACATTGTCCTGCACAGAGTGGAAACAGACGGGATTTCTATTCCGACATCGATTTCAATGGCTAACCAGTTTGAGGCTGGCCACAACTAATTGTCCTTGTGTGGTGTGTCAACAGTGGTACACATATAACGCATCCCTTGCACAATCAGTAAGTGTGGTGCCAAGCACAGCAGAATCTAACTTAGGTTGAGGAGAGGAGTAGGCTCTTTTTTACGAGCACTCAGATCCACATTTCTCAATTTAAGGTTAATCTGTAATTTCTTTTATCCGAATTTTGACCTGGATAGGAGTAGGTGTCTGAAGCCAAAGGAAGCTCAGATTTAAACTGCCACACCTCCACGCAGAAGAGAAACCAAACAAGTCACGGTAAGCAAATATATTCTCTGCATGTCACTTCACAAACTAGTCAAGAGCAAACAGAAACATGACAGTTATTTCCCAAAGTTCTGTATTGATGTAAGGGTCTGTGAAGGGGGCGGGGGTAGTGAGAGAGAGTGAGTGAGTGTGGTGTGGCGTGGTGTGTGTCAGTGTGTGTGCGCGTGCGTGTCCAGTTAAATGGGACAGAACTGGTTTGTTTTTAGCACTTAGTAATAAGTGTTAATTACTAACCAACTAGTAATACTTTGAGAAAAGTGCAAGACTGAGTAGCATCCTGCAGGGATTTAAATGTATGCTTTGTAGTTTACAGAGCAATTTTTTGCAGCAGACACATGGGCTACTGAACTAATATAACAGGACTGTGAATTGGGGCATGCAGGTTGCACAAGGATCTCTGCACCAAATGCACTGACGCAGTGAGCTAGCTCATTAAAATGCTAACCGGTGACCTGCAGCCTACACACCGTGCTCTACAGTAGGGATATTACACCTGCACGTTATTTGTGTTGAATCTAGCCGATGGTCAGGTATTGCACAGATCTCAGCAGCATGTACACTAACCACTTTAGTGATGTAATCAGTGTTGTACATTTACACATGCTGGAGAAACTAAGCTATCTTAAAATTTGGTCAGTGAATAACCCTTAAAGTAAGTCTTTCTATTTGGGCTAATTAAACAACTCCCGCCCTCACACCGCAAGTTTGTGGCAGTGGCACTGTTGGCAAAGAGGAGGGTGGCCATGTATTGGGGCACAAGATCAACACCGAAGCAATTAGAAACGTATGCTGAAGAAATACCTTAGTCGTTACGACCCAAGGACATATGGAGCCGGCTCGCTGCTTTTCTGTTGTCAACCCCAACCACCCATAATGTAATTTACTGTTTAGCTAAGACACTGGCTCTGGAAGTGGTCAGGATATGGATGTTCATATATGTACTTATTGTCACTGCTGATTTAAGAATCCACTGTGCTAATTACCTGGGGCAATAGATAATTTACTGTTTATTTATGTTTTATGTTGCAGAAAATCACAATTTAATTTTTTTTTAAAGTAAGTCTTGAGTGCTTTATTACTGTATTTTCCTCCTTGTTTATTCCGTTGCAGGCAGTTTATAGAAATGATGCTCCAGTACTGCCACACCATAAGCGGACTGTGAACCTGCCGATAATGATCCTGTCCTTCAGGAGTCCGCCCGTCAGGGCTCCACTCCCATGTTGCTGCTTTCCTCCATTCGCTGGTTCTCTGAGTGAATTCTTTCAATTCCCAGCTATGACGGTGTTAACTATCATTAAAAAATCACGTTGTGCACAGCAATGCAATTTACAGGGGTAAAGTAGCAGTTCAGATCCCTGGAGTTTTTCAGCCTGCAGTTTTAATAAAGTCACATTTCACAGAGTAAACACGGCCATGTTTCATCGAGAACACGAGCTGAATGGCATGTGCTAGAATCCTTAGTGATGGTGACCACAAACCAAACGACTGCGCTGTTCCACAAAAGAAATGCGAGATTATCCTATGGCAGAAGGTACAAAGAGGAGGATGGAGTGGGAATGAACCTGTTGAGATTTAAGAGGAAGGGAGGAGGGTTTGTCTGACTCCTAGTCATGAACCCCCTACAGGATACTGTAGAGTGCTGCCACTGCACAGCTGCGGGGCTTTCATTAGCACATAAGGGTAGCCTGTGTTTCGCTCTTTTAAAGACAGTGGAGCGGTCTACAGAAGGTCAGTAAACATTAAATGAAATTCGTCTCAGTGGAAGTAAACATTCCACATTTATTAGAGGGCACTCGAGCTCTGTGGATTTCCCTCTTGCCCGTTGTCCACTGTGATAAAAGCATCTAATTTTATCAGCTGCATCATTCCACGGAGCAACAAAATGGAAGACGCACCTTAAACACTGAAGAAATGGAGTGCAGTGATTCACTCAGCACCTGGTCATAAAGGCCCGGTTCCAGGAATTTTTATCTGGATGGGCCCAAGGTGCCTTCGGGTGGACCAATGTGGGCCCAATTTATAACAATTCTGAAGATAGCCTACAAGCCCTAGAGTTACACACGGATGTCAACTCACCAAAATGCCTGGGGTAGCGGAAATGACAACATACATACTTGACCTGAATGACAAAACACGAAGTGACATCATATGACCTTTGACCCTCGTTCTTCCCACGAATTGATGTCATATGACCTTAACCCTTATGACATCACAATAATTGACATCATTGAAGTTATAATAAAAGCCATAATAAAAGCATGACTAGTACAATAACACACCGTAGAAAAATATCTGTTTTAGATACCACTTGTATTAGGGTGTTGACGTCATATGCAAGGAGATAATTAATCATTTCTCTTAGTATTTCATGAAAATTCATGTGCTCATCTGAAGAAGATAGAGTACCACAAAACACACAACAGCACTGGAACCTACGTGTTTTATACCACCAACTGTCATTATTTAATAGTTTTCCTATGGTATACTGCAATAAGAAATGTATTGATAAATCATAGGGAGAGAAAAAAGGGATTTAAATAAATCAATAGTAGTTATGTCCACATGTATTAATTGACGTAGAGTTGACCATATACTGAATATAAACTATATCATTGGCCTAAATTATTCTTTACTGTTCATACATTTTGATTCAAGATCACCTGCAAGGTTCTATCACTTCACAGAGGTGAAGGTTTTATTCAGACACTTGGGGCCGATTACGATGCGGCCCGGAAAGCGTCGGTCGGAGCCTTCAGGGCCACATTGTAATCGGACTCATTACAATGCTGGCTGTCAGAAACTAAACCGGCAGATCATTGCGGCTGGCTTCTGATGGGCTCAAGGAGCCCTCCGGCCAGTCGGAACCGGCTCGGAATCCCAAAGGGCAGGCCTTTCTGCCCTTGGGATTACGATGCACGGATTCCTGCATGGAAACCATGTCGGAAAGCGTGTTTGGGGGCCCCCTTGTGTGTGCGGCCCGATTGGAGGCCGAGGAGGCAACTATGGTGCCCCCCTGTTGATCCCTGCACCCCGTGGCAGGCACCTTGAAGTGCCTGCCACGGGATGCAGGGATGAACAGCACCTCCCATTTCCTTATGAGAGCATGTATTACGGCCGGTTAAACCGGCCGTAATGCATGCTCCCATATGGAGATGTAAGATCGCGACCGAACAGTTTTCAGTCGCATCCTAATTAGGCGGTCGGGAACGCCGACCAGAGGTTGGTCGGTCCCAGGACCGAGACGGTATTGAGCGGACTTAAGTCAGCCCAACATCGTAATTAGGCCCTTCATTGTTCGTGTATTCACAATAATGAAACATCACAACAAATTGTTTAAAAAAATTGTTTTTAAATCTTTTTTTTTTTTTATTTCATCAGAAGAGTGCACATTGCACTGCTGATTTTATTAATTTGACAAAATCTAACGTGATATTCCAGTCCCGGTGGAAGCTGCAGAAAGTAAACAGTGCACATGAAAATACGGTTTGCCTGTTGTTCTTGGAGTCGCAACTGGTGATTTTTTAAAGTGGTGGGCCCCAATACATGCCCTGAATTGTAGAGCGTATAGTGAGTGAGCATGACATCTTCTAGGATGGGTTCTGGGAGGTCTTCCCCGATGAGCATTTTGAAAAAATGGGACCAGAGAGTGCCTTTTAAAGCAGGTTTTTCGCATACATTTGCTAAAAAGCCAGAGGATCTGCTCTCATTAAATATTTAAGTCTTTCATGATGTCCCAGGCCAATTTAATTAACCAGAGGTCATCCCATTTTTTCCAAAATATACTAGAGGTGCTTCCATATAACAACAACCATTTGCAATGCAATAGGTCTCGCATTTACGCGAGTTTAAGCTATTGGCATTGTAAATGACAATGCCTTTTATTTATGTTTTAAAAACGAAAACAAAAATAAAAGGCATTGTCATTTGCAATGACAATAGCTCAAACTCGCGTAAATGTGAGAGCTATTGCATTGCAAATCTTGTCTCTTCTGCAGACGGACATGCACATTGGGTGCACTGGAAGCCAGACCACGAGGCTGACAGACAACATGGACCTGGGCGGGCCCTATGGACGAGTAAGATCGAACCCTAAGAGACTCTCAGAAGCAAAACCCATATCTGCTTCCCGCTCACAGAATCCACTTTGAAGACAGACGATTAGATTACCATTGTGCCACAAACCCCCTTTTTCAAATGTTTATTCTCACTTACTATGTTCACTTTTTTTCTGTTACTAGAAGTGGTCGCGCGTTGACGCGTGAGCGCAAACAAAACGCGTAACTAAAAAAAGCAGGCAAAAAATGCACATAAATCATGCTTTCCAACAATACACCCCTCTGCTACACAACATTTGATGACCTCCCTTTTAGCTCTGTTCGAATGTATGTGCCTGTTCATCTAGAAGGTTTCCCTTGGCCTTCAACGCCTGGCCATACTCTCCTGCATCACATAGCGCCAAGGCCCCCTGGCCCCTCTGTGGTTATTGACGATTCTTTCCTCTGCCACGGGGAATTTATCGATAGTGCAGCAGGTGCAGTGGCACCAAAACTCTGGAGACTTTGAGGCCCACTGCACACCAATTATGACTGTTTTATTACTCAACTACTCAACAAGCAGACGAAGAGAGGGTCAATTTACCTTTCTTGCACCCGGGACAATGGCTTCCATGGTTCTCCACCGCCCGCTGTCGTGGGCACCTACGGGGTGACTGCATAAGCATAAACAAACATACATATGTTTAAAGCCCACTGCGACAATGGTTATTTATGTCAGTACTAGTGTTACGTTATCTCCCGTCCATACGGCTCCGTTAACAAAGAGCCGCGTCCTTGTCTCTGCCGGCCTCACGGCTGCGTAACACAGATTTCATAAGACCCGGGCTCTATGCACATCTTTCCACCCGGCCCTGTGAACTTCAACAGCTGCTCGCGACTTGCCGCTCAGTCCGGGCTATTTTTAGGATGCTATTTCTGACATTGTTTGAAGTTCGCACTTTCTTCATTATCTAATTGAACAAGGCTCTGGCCCCCTTCCTGGTGACCCTCCAAAGCATCCCGCACACGGTGTGTGTGGCATGAAGGACCGGCGCCTCCTTTCTGTCTGTCACGGAACAAGCTTAGCCGCACCGCCTGACATGGCGTGAGGTAACCGCCCCAGAACTGTTCTGTTCCCTCATTCCACAAACATGCGGATCGTGTGTCTTCTGCATTTTGCAGTTACATCTGCTCACGACACTGTACCTGTGGGCATGAAGCATTCCAGGAATGCGGGCTCCCTGTTGCACCACACTGCGCCACACACCCTGGCTTACCCAGTTCTAACGTGCCCCTGTTGTGTGTTGTTGTGAGGTGTGTGTACAAAACACTGATAACAACAAGCCCAATCCTCCTTAAAACAAAGCCCAAAACCAACTAACATCCTACTAAAAAAGCCCAAATGACGGTCCACAGCGAAAATTGCTAAAAGAATAAAAAATATAACCGAAGAAGGAGGCATGTCGAAAGACTACCCCAAATACAACTGTAGAATTAGCAAGAGGTGGGAGGGAGGAAAACGATATTTAAATGTAATCAGATATGGTGCTGAAACTACACACAGGCAAACAGAAACAGAGCAGGAAACCAAGGAAAAAAAGTAGTCCCCCAGAGAACAGACAAAGAACTGTAGTGCGATGAGACAGTACTTAGTCCCTGCTGCATGGGAGGAATGGAAGAGAGAAAGGAGGGACAAAGAGGGATGACTGACCACTGGCAAGCAAGGATTTTTGAAGGACACTGAAACAAACAAATCAAAAGCTGGGGGATGGCTTTAACCCAACATAAGAAATTACAATAGGTCTGGAATGCTCGACCTAAAAATGACCTCCATTGTGCCAGATACAGTATATTTTCATGGGTGCTTCACGTCACATGTTACCCTTAAGTTCAAAACTTACATAAAATATGCCACTGCACTTTGGCATAATTGCCTCCCTCTTGCATATCTCCTATATACCATGGTTGTCCCACTTTACGCCGAAAATTACCTTCAATGTGCTAGCAGTTTGACACAGTGGCTACAATGGCAAGAATTTTCTTCAGTACGCCACCAATTTTCCAAAGTTGCCCCTATGTTACGAATTACATCCAGTATGCCGGTGACAGCATTTTGTCATAGGTGTCCCCATGTGCTAGGGGCTTTTCATACAAAGAACTGCCTCCAGTATACCAGTTCCAGAATTTTGCAAAAGGTGTCTCTTTAAGTCAATAATTACCTTCAGCATGCCAGGCTCAAGGGCACACTCACAAGCATAACACTACATTCTCACTCATGTTAACTCATATTCAGTCATTCACAACCACACTCTCATTGATTCTCACTAACCTGCACTCATTCATTCTCGCTCACAGTTGTGCTCACTCACTGCCACTCTCTCACTCATTCTTGCTCACATTCATACTCATTCATTCTCACCGACATGCTCTCACTTTTTTCAGTCACTCTTTTTCTCACTTACAATCTCATTCACTGACACTTAGGGGCACATTTACTAAACAAAATAGCAACAAGCAGCGCAGCAACCAAAGTTGCTACATTGCACTGCACTAAGGGAAGAGAGCATTGTAGAGCCATATCTATTAAGATATGGCACTGCTGCTCTCTTCTCCAGTGGCTCCATGCAAATGAGGGCATCACTTTACCTCTGTGCCAACCCTTTATTATGGATGTGGAACAGAGGAAAACAGACAGCATGTATTTTCTAAATGTGTATTTGGTGCAGCGTTAGGACCTCAAGGTTGAGGTACCACACGCTCTGCAGCTTCTGTGCAGGGATCATAAACTGTGCGACCTCTCACTGTAACATAGCGCCTTTTCAAAGCTAGTACTATGCTATGAAATGTAAACAGTAAACAAAAGCTCTTTAGGAAATGCGACCAAATAAAATTTATGAAAATTTGTCTTAAGAATTGTACAAGTTTAACGCCCAAGAATAGCAATAAGCAACAGAAAGGTGACATGTCAACCTTTGCAAAGGGTCTTCAACTGTACAGCAACACAGGTTTTAGCACTTTTAGTAACTTTTGATGCATCCGAGCTAAAAACTTTTTTTTTAAACTGCAGATTATGCAGCAGATGATGAATTGTGTGGCAAATGCAGCAAATCCATAACTATGTGCAAAACACTACAGCAGAAAACTTCAATAATTCTAATGGCCCTGACTATAACCTGGGAAAGTGCAGTGTACTGCAACAAGATTTCAAGACATCAAAATGTGAAATGCTCACATTTGTAGCCCCTGCTGTACTGGTGAGACTAAATTCAGCCCAGCACATTCTCTTAAATGAGATAAACCGGTTATTTATTTTAGCACACCATCTAGCATAGAACAGACAGACACACATACTCTAGTAGGCATTGTAATTCCACATTTATTCTTAGATAATGGTTAGACATTTATGATTCCCTTGTGGCTGCTCATGGAATGAGGCATGCACTGCCACTATGGGAATTCCATAATGTATGCCCCATCCTACAGTATATTATTGTGCACATCATACACAGACTAAAATACATAAGCACTCTCAGAACCATCACACATAAACAGACAATTGAGCTGCAAAAGAACGCTCACGGCCCTGGTGCCACTGCACCTGCTGCATCATTGGCAGGTAACCTGTCCCCACTCCACCAATAAACACCACCCAACTTCAGCTTGCCTCAGACATGAGCTAGGGTTGCCACAGGGCCGTTTTCTTCCGACATGAATATTTTAATGTCTCAGTCAGTACAAAAATAGAGAAAATCACCTGAATCCAGCATTTTTCCCCTTTCCAGTGCATACTTAGAGCAGTATCAATGCACTGTAAAATGTGCTCAAGAGGTTCCTTAATGACCCCTGACTAGGGTTGCGACCTGGCTGAATTTCTACTGGCACCACCACTATTTTAATGTCCCGGCTGGTGCAAAAATAACCAAAACCACCTAAAGCCAGTAGTTTTAGCTCTTATCTGTACATACTTCAAACAGCAAATATAAATAGAAAACACATTTAAATCTAAAAGCATCACAAGGTTTGTTTAGCCATTCACATGGCCTCTTCTGCTGACTGGGAGGGCCAAAGGTCATGTTTGGGTGGGCCGGGCCACCCGCTAGAACCGGGCCTGTGAAGATATGAGAACCCTAGGGTCCTACAGAGAGCATACAGTCTGCAGTTACCTATTAAATGTTCACTCGGGAGCAGGCAAACGGGTCGCAGCATCCATATTTTCAAAAAGACGGATGGGAGGGGCAGACAGACACTGCATTCCTCTACATAGCAAACCTGCCCCTTGTCATCCTGTCTCACCGATGCTTGCTGAACCACACTTAAAGCCTTCTCTTTGGACTACCTCCCCAACATTCTGGTACCTGCAGCTCACTGTTCTCAGGCCCGCTGCCTATTAATCTCCCTGTCTGAAGTAATAAATGAATCTACAGTAAAGCCCTACCGTGCCTCAAATTTGACCCACCCTGAGGAGGGACTGGAGACAATGGCTTAGAGAGGTCAGTGGCGTTTTCACGCCTCGTACATGGCACCAGTCTTGATACGGACCAGAAACAAATTCAGCCAAGAATGACACCTCTGGCTATGCAGAGCAGCGGACAACTTTAAATGAGACCTTGTAACCATTGAATCCATGCATACGTAAACTACTCCAGGGATTAGAGATCAGAACACACAGCTCATAACAGGCTCACAGTTTACTAAACCAGAAGTGTCCAACACAAGTTCAGGTGGGCTAGAGTCTTACCAGATTTTCAAGATAATCACAACATAACTACGCTCTACTTAGTTTCATTGCATGTAAATATACGCCACGGGGTTATCCTGCAATCTTGCAGGGGTCCAGGAAGCCTGTGCCCCAGCTGGGTACCCTGGCTTAAACTCTACCTGAAGACAGGATCTATGCCTTTGGCCAGGTTTACACTGGGGAAGCTCAGCGAGAAGCTGGGAAGACAGGATTAGAACCACATCTTATCTTTCACAGTGTCAATTTAGCAACTAGACCACGTATCCCTGTATGACATGTCCAACATTTCTGGGCAATTAGATGGCTACAAAGGCACTTGGCAAGATAGCAACCAAGTATCCCTGGAATTCCAACCTCAACAGTAACCTGTGTTGATCTGCTCAGACGTTCCGAATCCTCAAGCATTCACAGTTTTCTACCCTTTTTCTATTAGCCAATTTATCTGAATGCAGCTCATGATGCGTAAATTAATGACCATCATTAAAATGATTATAACTCACGCTAACCTTGTGCATCTCAACAATGTTAATGTGGCCTAACAGCTAGAGCAGTCAACCTTGAAGCTGGGGAACTAGGTTAGAGTCTCGGCAGGGACGCTCAACATCTTGTGAATCTGGGCAAATCACTTCATCAGCCTGTGCCTAACAAAATGAATTTGTCCGTCTGTAACTCAACTGGGTGTTGTTGAACTACATCTTCCAAACACCCCCCCCCCGCAGAGGAAAGAAACTGTCACAACTAGATCAAGATCCCACCCCTCCCAACACATTTTAGTGTGTCTCACACGAGAACCAATCAATTGCACATTCTTGAGTCTGCGAGTATCCACATTCAGGCTTTTGAGGAGACATAGCACCTTTCCCAGTGCTCTACCATCAGCCTTGCTGGGAAGCTCTCCAATGCAACTAAACTTTCCCCACCATCACTTTTTTACTCCCCCCTAAGGGCCTATTCCTGTCCTATATATCTGGGTGCAAATGGGAGAAAAAACAAGAGCAGGCTGTCTTCCCGTAACGCATTCCAAGTTTTATGGTAAAATCTTCCTGAAATAGTAGCAGGTCTATCATTACAGTGGTAATCTCATTCATCAATGACTCAAGTGGAATTGAAGGAGGTAGCCCAAGTACCCTGAGACAAGACCTTCTTTAGAAATGATCAAGTGCTGCATCTAACTTGGTGAATTCCACAATGTACATCATATTTTCCTACTTCTGCTCCAGGCTCTTCATGCTGCTGGCCATACCTTACAATTTTCAAAACTGGATTCCAACAATAGTGTCACCCCCTCCCAAGAAGGAAGGGGCGGCCACCGACATGGCCTCACATTGAGAGATTGATATGGCCGCCAGTCCCAGTCTTCTTGGTGGCTGACAGCATTTGGTAGTTGTGGTGCGTTCTTTGACTCCCACCCACCACCTGCGGGGTCATACTTCTGCCTCCTTAGTCAACGCTCTCTGCCCATTCTCATTCCGCAGTGCCATGTTGGGTCGTCCGTGACTTCACTTTTCACCCCTACCTCCCTGGTTGCTCTCAGTCACATTATGTTTGCCACCACAGTCTGCTTCTTGCAGCTTAGGTCCCAGCCCAGGTGGGGAAATAGAGGAGACCTCATACAATGAACTCACATGATCAGAGTTCCAATATCCAACATCGGGGTGTCCCCTAACACCTCAGCCACTCCTGAGGGTCAAAGGCGGTTCAGGATACAACAAGAGGTGAGGGGTGAAGACTCAACATACAACTCATGAGTTCGCAACAGTCAGGTCCATCTTGAGCTTTGGTTTCAGCCCCATGGGCCGTAATTATTTACTTTAGACGTGTGTACTGATTAACATGTATTTGCTAGATATATTGATGATGGTCTGTGTAAGCCACGAGACGAATTGGTGAGCTTTTCAAAATGTATGAAAAAAAGAAAGAAAGTCAAAAAGAATGATGGATTTAGCAGGAGGGAGATTGCGAATGGTGGCGTTAATTGTACGCTGGTAGTTAACCAGACAGATGTGAAGAGCTCGAGAATATGATGTTATGGCGCAGCCAATTAAAAGTAGTTCTGATGGCATTTTAAAGTCTGACACATGGGATGTGGTGTTCTGCCATAGGGACTATGATGTGCCGCATATTACCTGGAACAATATTTCATACTGGTCTGTTCTCCACAAGCATACAACTGATGATTGACATTTTCTGGCGGTGGGGAAGATAGTGGAACACTGTCGGCTGTTGCTGCAGTGAAGACGCACAATTTACACAAATCTTGTTCTCGTCAGTGTTTCTGTCTAGTACATGATTTTCTGATGGATGCCTACATACATATCTATTGAAGGAAAGTAATGCTTCAGTAATGCGGTGATAGACATCGACGTTTAGGAATACTGCAATAAAACTACTTGTACAACCTATGGCTTTTAGGAAAATATATTTTGAAAATGGAGTTGTATATTGTCAACTCCTCTCAGATTAAATAAAAAGTGATTTCTAAGCCCATACAAAACAGAATAAAATATTCAGATGGAGGAGGGAGTAGGCCACTCCTGTCATTACTGTTCTGGGAAGCATCAAGCTCGCTCAGTACGCATGAATGTGTTTGATGAAGAAAAACAAAACGTAAGTTATGTGGGGAAAGGCCGAGGAGTTTTGAGATAAATTCCAAGTTGTCAATGTTTGATTTTTAGGATAATGTTCAGCGCGCCATAAACACTAAAACAGCAAAGACATCTGGAGGAATGGTGCACAAAAAAAAAAATGGGAGACAAATAGCTCGGCAGGTTCAAGCCTTCTGCAGAAATCCGTGTAAATGGTGCAGGCCACGTGCTGACCAATCAGCTTTTCATTCTGTTAACAAAACGAGTACCGCAGAGTTGGATTAGGTTTGAAAAAACTATTATTATTTAGATCGAACTCTAGGCCAGGATACAGCTCATACCTGCAGTCATAAACCCTCTAACCCATCTGAACAAAAAAAAAACCGAAGCATACACCCTTGCAATACCTCTTCTTCACCTCGTAAATAAGGATGACAAATATGTTTTGAGAATACAGCATTGAGGCAACGCAACTTCAGCCATGGAGCCCAGAATACAGAATTCATTATCTCTAGTCCTCCGAAACGAACCACGCCTGTTCCTTTCCTACAAACGAGCACGCCAGTGCTTCCCAGAAAACAACTCTGCAACAGTGTGCTTTAAACGCATTACAAGCAACAAAAAAATAATACAAACACAAATAAGGAAGGGGAGGATAATGATAGATTTTAATCAATCATTCCTGGTAAAATCAGTTGATGTGTAGATTGTGTTGGCTCTATGAATTGTTGAAATGGTTTGACACGGTCTTTGACAAAAAGTCGAAACAAAGTCTGTCAAAAAATTACAGGGGGTAGCTCTCTTCAATGGATCTGCGCTGGCTGGCACAGAAAGAAAAGAACTGACGCCATCGCGCTGAGGTGGCACCTATACAGACGACACGGACGCCACGATAACGGAGACGCTGCCGCCGATGTGACGCAGAGTTGACCGATGCCACCTACCGCCACGCAGGAATACTGCTCAAGAAAAATCTTCCAGAGCCAGTCTGACACCTGGGAAGTTCACAGGTAAAAAATCTGCGGCTAGATGTCTCTATCAGATATATTAATATGATGAAAGACTGAGACGAGTGACTGGTCTGCAGGATTCACCGAAGAGTAAGAGGAGTGGTGAGAATTTTGTATGCTGTGAGTTTTTTTTTTTATAACCAATTTTATTGATTTTGTTGAGAACAAACAAAAATGAGACTGAAGACCAGCAGCAGTTAAAGACAGCAGTGTACAACAAATACATGGCATCATTGCAGCGTCGAGCAAACCCTTTGAAAGCATAGAATATGAGAAAGGGCAAGGTGGACTCTCACAGCGAGGCCGCACTTGCACAGGCGGAAAGTCAATCGTCCAGTACCCCCACCCACTTGCCCCATACTTTGTGGTATTTCGCCGGTCATCCCCTGGCCTCATACAAGGGCTTCTCCTGCGCTGCGCACCAGTCCCCTCCCCTGCGCCATCGTGTCATGGTGGGCGCAACCGGGTTCAACCAGGTAGCCGCAATGTCCCTCTTGGCCACCATAATGGCTGTGTTCAGAAAGAGTTTGTCCGCTCTGGATCCATCCAATCCATCAGTAACCCCCAGGAGCACATTCAGTGGGTTATGGGGAACCTCCCAGCCCAAGACCTCGGTGAGTTCCCCAACCACGGAATCCCAAAAGCGTGTGATAACGGGCAAAGCCATACCATGTGGAAAAAATTAGCGTTTCGTAGGCTACAACGGGGACACAACGCGTCTGCTCTGAGCCCCGCGCGGTGGAGGCGCAGCGGTGTGAGGTAGGCGGCGTGGAGATAGTATATTTGGACTAGACGGAGCCTCGCAGAGGCTGTGATTGTTTTGGGTGCCATTAGGGCATCCCTCCAATATTCATCATCCAGGGTTCCAAGCCATCCCTCCCACTGGTCTCTAATTCGATGTAGTGCGGTGGGGGTATTATTCGTTAGGGAACGATAGATGCGAGAAACCCCCCCTTCCCCAGGTCGCCCATCATGATTTGGGCTTCGGGTGGGCTGTATTCAGGCAAAGAGGTACCGTCTGAGATGTGGGAGCGGAGGGCATGACGCAATTGCAGGTACCGGTAAAACTGTGAGGGGTGCAAGGAATACCGGGTTTGAAGGTCCTGAAAAGTACATATGTGGTCACCTCCCCACACGTCTCCAAGCTGTGAGACCCCAATGAGATCCCAGGCTCTAAAGCCAGATAAGTTGGCAACTTCCCGGAGCCAAGTGCCCTGCCAAAGTGGGGTACATTGAGTCAGTTTGCCTGACCAGTGGGTGTGGCGCAGAGAGGCCCGCCAGGCCAGGAGCACTCCCCACGTCACGTCGGGCAGGGTTCTGAGAATGGTTCCCCCGTACAGCATCCCTTGGATTCCAGACAGGCCCAGGGCGTGCAGTTCCACTCTGTATGCTGGGTCCGACCAGCCGCCGTTGAACCAGTCGTGTATGGTGAGTAGCCGCGTCGCTAAATAATACAAATACAGTTTGGTCATTCCCAACCCCCCATCATAGGGTGGGATCCGACATTGGGAAAGAGCCAGACGGGGCCTCCGACCTCCCCAGAGGAACTTGGTAGCTAGGCTGTCTATCTCCCTGAACCATGTTCGCGAGAAGAGAAAGGGTGTATTCTGAAGTACATACAAGAACCTGGGCAAAATCATCATTTTGAATAGGGCTATTCTGCCCATTGGGTTCAGCGGCAGCGCCTGCCACCCGAGTAGATCAGCGCAGGCCCTCTTCACTAGTGGGGTCCCATTGAGCGACCCAGCAAGGTCGGGGAGGAGGGCGATCCAAATCCCAAGATACTTGAAGGACTGTCTCCGAATGGGTATCGTGGTCTGCCAGTCAAAGCAGTCTCTCAAGATGTGGAGGGGGACCAGTGCGGACTTGGCAGAGTTTAATCACAGTCTGGAGGCCTGTTCAAAGAGGCGTAACGCTCGAAGGCACCGGGGACCAGACTGGGCCGGCTCGGCCAGAAAGAGCAGGACGTCACCCGCGTAGAGAGCAATTATGTCCTCACCCAGCCCAGGCCAGTTCCATCCCATAATCTGCGTGTCTGACCGTATGAGGCAAGCGAAGGGCTCCATCGCTAAAGCGAAAAGGAGGGGGGGAAAGGGGGCATCCCTGCCTCGTACCTCTCCTGATAGGGAAGGGCTGTGATAGTGCCCCATTAACCAGTACTCGGGCCCGCGGCCCACTGTAGAGGATCTTCACCAATTTACGGAAGTGTTGCCCTAGTCCCAGTTCTGCCAGTACCGCCTCAAGGTAACGCCAGTCTACGGAATCAAAGGCTTTCTCAAAGTCAACGCGAAGGAGAGCCAAGTAGGGAGTCAGCAACTGGCGGTTCGCTTGGGCGAGGTGGAGGCGCCTGAGGCAGTGTCTGGTACCCCGAGACGGCATGAAACCGCACTGGTCGGGATGGACCAGTTTGGTCAGATGCGGCCGCAGGCGGTTGGCCAAGACGGACGCGAACACCTTGACCTCCGAGTTGATGAGAGAGATGGGACGGTAATCGGAGTAGCGCGTCGAAGGGGGTTGGGACTTGGGGATCACCACAATGGTGGCAGTATCGGTTTCGGGGCGGAACGAGCCCTTGTCGGCCACCTCGGCATACACCTCCAGGAGATGGGGAACTAGTGTGTCCCGGTAGGCCGTGTAGAACTCATGCGGGAAACCGTCCGGGCCCGGGGTCTTACCAGAGGCCAGGCGGGATATTGCATCATTGACCTCCTCTGGAGTAATAGGGAGGTCCAAAGCCGCTGCCTCAGGCGCACTGAGCCGCGGAAGAGAGATTCGTTCTCGATGAAGGAGCTCAGAGAGTGAAAGACTGGGGTGCTGTGCGGAGTAGAGGGCAGTGCAGTAGGTGGCAAAACATTGGGCCACCGCAACAGGCGAGTGCAGGGTCGCTCCGTCTGGGGCTATAACTTCCGGGATTATGCGGTTGGCCATTGGGTACGTGGCCAGTCGATGGAGGAGCTTCCCATTCTTGTCTCCCCATCGTACACTCTGGCCACAGAGGACCTCCACAGCAGCCTGGCGGCGTCCAAGGAAGTCTGTCTGATCTCGTCTCTCAGAAGTGCCAATCGTCTGTCCTGGGAGTCGGTTCTCCTCTCCGGCGATTGGTTTTCAATGAGGGTGGCCTGAGCTTCCAAGAGAGTGATCCGGGAATCTTGCGCGAGTCGCTTGAGCTGGCCCCAAGTGAAGCCACGAATGGTGGCGTTACCAGCTTCCCACAGGGTACCCGGGGAGGAGACGGAGTCCCGATCAGTGAGGAAATATTGTTGGAGCGCATTATCCACCGACTTCTTAAAGTCCTCGTCCTGGAGAAACCAGGCGTTCAGTCTACAGATCGGACGCAGCGTGTACGGGTGGTCGCCCACCCCCATCGCTATGGGTGAGTGGTCGGAGATACCCCTGGGGAGGATGGCATGGTCTTTAATTTCCCAGCAGTCCATGGCAGGCATAAAAATGTGGTCTAGCCGTGCGTGCGTGTGGTGTGCCGCCGAGGTCTGTGTGTATTGTTTGGTTAATGGGTGCCAAATTCTCCAAGCGTCACAAACTCCCAGGGTGTTTGCCCAATTCGTCAAGAGATTAGCATGGGTGGTTCTGGAGGTCGAAGGGGCGCTAGCGATGTCAAGGGCTGGGTTCATGACTGCGTTAAAGTCCCCCCCATCAATTGTCATCCCCGAGGGCAAGGCAGTAATCAGTTCCGCAGTACGCTTAAGGGTGGAGGCTAGCAGCGAAGGCGGGGAGTAGATGGATAGTGGGTTGAGGGCCTGGCCCCCAATAGTCCTTTCCAAGGCTATGAAACAACCCAGAGGATCGTCAGTAACTTTGAGCAACACGAATGGGAGGGTGCGTCTCATGAGAATAGCCACGCCTCTCGACCCTCAGTTAAAGCCTGAGTGCCAGACCCTGTCGTAGCCGTACCGCGCCAGGAAGGGGAAGTTATTGCCTACAAGGTGGGTTTCTTGGAGCCGCAATATGTCGGCTGCTTGGCGCTGTGCATACCGTAGGACCGCTGTGCGTTTGACTCTGTCCAGCAGCCCGTTGACATTCCAGGATACTGTGCGAAGTAATCCCCTACCACTATGAGTGTCCGCCATGGGGGGCAGAGACGTGAGATAAGATTTGTGAAGTGGGTGGCAAGCGCGGGCGGAGCTTCCTGCCTACGTAGAGTGGTGGGGCACCACTGTGGTGCGGGTTGTGCATGCGCGCGCCATGTTGCTGAGTAAAGATGCTGGTGTGGTGAACAAAGTGTTTTAACATAGAACTGGGACAACGATCCCCTCCCCTGCCCTACCCCCGCCACCCCTCCCTATACTTCGGGAACTGAAGCATCTGTCGACCCTAACAGGCGATAAAGCTTAAGAAGTAACCAAACTGAAACGCTTGGGAATGGGGATTCGTGGAGGACCCCTCCTCATAGCAGGATGTTCTGTGAGAAAGTCCATCGAGAGAAATAGGTTGTGGCAAGCATGGCTGCTGTGGCGTAAGCCGCCGCACTTAGTATGTCCAGCAGGCTATTGTGGGCTCAGTGTAGTACTTTGAGGAGAACCGGACTTCGGGAAAGGTCTGTGTCCGTCAAATCCAGAAGGGAGGGACGGGGTGGAGTTCCTCCTGGGTCCAAGTGGTTCGATGAGCCAGTATGTTGTGGGATTGGGAGGTTGCTTAGGGATTCTCCAGACGCTGGACGTTGTCTGGGGCCCGGCGGTGACTCTGATCTGGCTCGTCTCGGGCATCGCTTTCTGCGTGAGCGGGTGCGTTTAGGGCGTAGTTCGGGTGAACCCCCTTGGGCTCTCTCAGTGCGGCTCTTGGGGAACTGGCTCCGGGTGTTCAGTCTCAAGGGGCGCTCTTCCGTCAGCCACGTCCAGGCCTCTTGAGGGGAGTCAAAGAAGAGGGTTTTGTCCTGGAAGACCACACGAAGACGGGCCGGGAAGAGAAGCTTATATTGGACGTTCAGGGCACGGAGTTTCTGCTTGACCTCTCCGAATGAGCGTCTTTGGCCCTGAACTTCCCGTGTGTAATCGGGAAAAATCATGATGAACTGGCCTTGGTATTTGAGATGTTGTTGCTTGCGTGCTTCAGCCAGGATGGAGTCTCGGTCCTTGAAATTAAGGATCTGCACTATGATTGGCAGGTGTGGTGCACCCGGGGGCAGCTTTGGAGCGAGAGAGCGGTCGGCTCACTCAATTGCAAACCACGGGGAAAGGGAGTCCGCGGGCACCCACGAGCGCAACCAGCGCTCAATGAAGTCGGTCGTTTGGCCCGGTTCTGAACCCTCCGGAAACCCCACCAGGCGGAGGTTGTTACGTCTCTACCTATTTTCAGCGTCTTCAGCACGCCTGTGCAGTTCTTGGGTTTGGTTCTGGAGGCGGGCAACCTGGTCTTTTAGCTGATGGACATCATCCTCCACCGTGGAAATGCGGGATTTAGTTTCCTTGATCCGGGCCGTGGCGTTGCGGAGGTCCTGGCGGATAAGCGCCATGTCCACCCGGACTTCTCCGATTTTACCCTCCACCGAAGATTGGTCGGTGCTAATGGCTTGGAGGATGGTGGCGAGATCCGTAGCGGCTGGGGCATCTTTTTCGGTGAGCCCGCCCGTCGCCCCGGACTCTGCGGTCGTATACTGGTCCATTTTGGTCTGCGTGGTGGGAGGTTTCGGTCCCCGGTCTCTCCCCATGGCCACCGGTCAACAGACGGGTCCAGGACTCCAAGCACGGCCAGTGTAGGTAAAGGAGGAAGGGAGGGAGTGGCCGGTTCAACAGCCGCGGGGTCTCCCCTTCAAGACTCCAGATGGCAGGAGGGGGTGCGGGACCTCAGGTATATACGCAGCCCTGTAGGTCAGTGACAGCTCCAGTGGGTCCAACCAAGCCAGGTCGCCGCGCGACTCCGCGGTCGATCTTCCAGACGCCTGCAGCAGAGTGCGGTGGGGGGGTGCGGGTCGGAAGGGGGAGCCGGTCAGTCAGCACCCAAGTTCACGCTGCTACTCACACCTACCAGCCACCCGCAAATCATGGACCAGGGGGGTGACCGTGACGTGACAAGTTCCAGGGCGCGCTCCGTTGGCACCAGAGCTCAGGAGCAGTCCGAGGGGTGTGGGGGGGTGGTGTGGGAGGACAGCGGTTAAGGCCTCCGGTGCTAGGTTCAAGAGGCACCAAAGAGGCCCAGCGGCTGCCCAAGAGGTCGGGCGGGGGTGCACCACCCGCCGCGCTCGCAGCTCTGAACGGCAGGGTGGGAGGAGGGGGGGGGCCCTAGCAAGGTCCCCCTGCTTCCCGAAGAGACAGTCTATCCGCTCCGTTGTGGCCCAGCCAGCTCAAGGGCGTACGCCAGATCAGCGACGTCGCCGCAGCACCGATATACTATGCGCCGCGTGTTGTCAGGAGGCCCAAGGATGGAGATCGACGTGTCCGTCCGGAGCCCCTTGAAAGCAAGTACTGCCTGGTATCTGGGTGCTCAGCCAGGACAGATGAGGGCAAACCTCGGCAGGCTGCGCTCCCGCTGCCCGAAATGACAGCCGGTCCTCTGTGCCCACCCTCCGCAGTCGCTGGATTCTAGGCTACGCGGGCAAGAAGGTAAGCAAGGGGGGGCCTCCTCGATCCAGAAGCACCTCTGTGCGGCCTACAACAGGATAGGAGAAAGAAGGGGGGGGGAAACAGTCCACCAGGCCCCCGCCGTCCGAAGTGACAGCCGGGACCCCCTGGTGCTCCACCTCCGCACCCTCAGGCCAGGAACAGAACGTGCAGGTCCCGCTTCAGAGCCGGCACCGGCGTCAGGCCCAGAACACAGGGTCCGGCTCCCAATCGGAGTGTAGGGCGCAGCGCCCGTGGGCGATGCAGGGAGCAGGTCGCCAGAAGGAGGGGGGAAGGGAAGGAGACCCCAGTCCCCCCGCCGCCCAAAATGACAGCCGGACTCCTATTTAAGGCAACCGCCCGCCCCGGGGCCCGCAGCCGAGCGCGGCAGGGGGCCTACAGCAATGCAGGAAGGGAGGGAGAGGGGGGTGGGGGAGGAGACAGTCCACCAGACCCCCCCCGCTGTCCGGAATGACAGCCGAGGCACCCCCGATACTCCACCGCCGCACCCCCACCAGGCCGGGGAGAGAGCGTGCAGGTCCCGCTTCGCTACACGTACCAGCGTCAGGCCCAGAGCCCAGGGCCCGGTCCTCAGTCAGGGCGTAGGGCGCAGCTCCAGGGCATCAGCAGGGCTCAAGTCGCCAGAAGGAGGGGGGGAGGGAAAGAGACCCCAATCCCCCCACAGCCCGAAATGACAGCCGGACTCCTCCTAAGGCCTTCCGCCCACTCCGGGACCCACAGCCGAGCGCCGGCAAACGGGCCCATCTCAGGCCGCTCCCAGCACCTCTCACTCTGGGAGCCGGAATCCGCAGCGGATATATAGGTGGCCCTCTGATCTTCAGTCGGACCGGCGCAGACAGCTGCACGGGGCCTCTCCTCCCCACACAGCAGTCGGAGCAGCCGGAGAGTACAGCAGCGCCATGAGGAGTTGGGAGCCACGCCAGCGGGTCCTCCATCTTGGGCTTATGACGGCCCGGAGTTCCGCGGCAAAGTCCGGTTGCGGTGCCCAGATGTCGCCGGTGCTGCTCTCAGGTGCGGATCATGGGCGAAGGATAGCTTGGCAGCAGGATAGCAGGACGAACTCTCGTCGATGGTGGCGGATTAAGGAGCGGATGCACTTCTAAAGTGCGACCGCCATCTTGACGTTCCTGGCCACGCCCCCTGCCGTGAGGTTTTGTGAAGGAATTGCATTTCTCAAAATTCTCTCATTTTAGTGCTGGGTCAAGCAACTTAAACAGCTAGATACGCCTAAAGAAAAGTTTGCTGGAATCGCACCACAGAAAAAATTGATGACCACAAATTTAGGAATTGGTGATCCTTCTAAATGAAGAATGATATTACACACATCTATGTGCCCAGAAGGAGGTCACCAACAAAAACATGAGAAAACACTGGCTGAAGCTAAACATCTTTGCTGTGACTTGATGAAGACCAAGCCAGTCAAACCAGAAGAAGTGCTGATGGTGTTGGTGAGGGTGTGGGTCAGGGGTGTAAATGGGTTACAAGCGGTATTTTTCTAGGCACATAACAGACCGCACCCAAGCCCTTGGAATAAAGCGAGCAGTGGACCTGGAGAAGACAGTAGGAATACAGCGAGCTCAAACCAGACGAGTGATCGCTCACAAGATCCAGCGCTCCAGTGCACTTAAATGACACATGACAAAGCAGACACAAACCAGTTCACAATTCAACCTTGAAAAAGGGAGAGATATGAGTGAAAAAGGATGAAGACCAAAGTGGGCCTCACTCTTCTCACACCTCAACGCCTCATGAAAACGTTGGACTCCAACATAATGAAGATTAAAAAAACACAGAAATTAGCGATTGCTTAGCAAAGAGGGAAAGGGTGTGCCAGGACAGGAGACTCTGCGAGGAGATGGGTGAGGGTCTGCTAACTCCTACTTAGTGATGCCTCATGAACACTGTTGTTCCAAACAACCTGGGAGATTGAGGGTGGGGGCTAGAAGCTTCCTAGCAAAGGGAGTAGTTGACTGGGGATTAGAGCGGAGGTCCAGCCAGGTGAGATAAGACCAGCAAACCAGATTGAAAGTTTGATTTCAATTTTTTTTTCAAATAAACTTAACTAGGACGACACTGGGATATTAGACGAGATAATCTCTGAACCATGAACTACCATGAAGAAAGAAACAGAAGGAAAAGAACAGCAAGACGAGGAAAGCTGCACGTAGGATCTCAACTCACAACACAATCAAAGGGGTTGGGAAGGAGCAGAAGACTGCTCTTGCTGGGTAATAGGAATATGTATATATAATAATGAGTGGCATAAGAACAATTAACCAGGCCCGATGCTAAGAATTAATACTTAAATGGCAATGAAGCGAACACATCCACTGATACACATGGGAAGGGAAAGGAAGGATTGAATAAGCCATTTCCCACTGTCCCTATAAAGTAAAAGAGGAAAATCCGAATACAACCGGACACCCCAGAAGTACCCCCTGCTCCAAAGCAGGCCCACCTGACCACCAGAAGAGATCTACACCCATTATAAACATTACATACTAGGCAGACTGTAAAGAATGAGGATCACTCTTGCCTACCCACCTGTTCACCACTGACAACATGCGGAAATACAGCAAGCACACAGAGGTCTGCAGGAAAAGCAGTAGAACCTTGGGCTGGAAAAAGAACAAGCCATATGACTCCAACCTATCCAGGTGGCCCATACAGGAGAAAGGGAATCTAGCACTCCAGACCGAACAAATACTGCATTAGCATGGGCCTCTTCATCATATATCATAAACTATTGACCCCGTCTAGACAGACTTATCAAGGCACCCTAACAGAACAGAGCGCAGCAATACAAGCCCAGGGAAGCTAAACAGATGCAGCTAAAAAAATATTCAGTTAATAGGAGTAGACATACAAAAATGTAAAAAGCCCCAAAAAAGCCCAAATTCAGATAGCTAGACATACAAATGGTACAACAGAGCTACAGTCTTTGCCCATCCAGACCATCTGATCTGATCTGATTGAACAAGGATTGTTGCTCTGTCATGCTGTCTCAGCTGATCGCGCATTGATAGCAACCACATTGTCCACGAAATCATGGCAATTTGATAGCTTTCTGAGTCCAACCTTCTCCCTGATCAGACAGAAATATATTTCCGCCAATCGCTCTGTCTGAGTGGGCCACTCTTGCTTGAGTTTGAAGATATCAAACCTGCTTCCATTAGGATACTAGTACTGACATGCTTATGTGTAATCCTTCCCTACATGCTATCCACTCTCGAATCATCCAACCGATGAGCTTGGCACCTCCTACTGCTCTGCACCAGTACACTTTCAACCTTGAATACTAGTCTGCTCATTGCGTTATTTGAAACCACTGGCTTGACCAGCTCTCACCACCTCTCCTCAACTGTATTTGTGGGGCACTGATTCAAGCTTTGCTGAAGTATTGCTGCTTTGAAGTCGCGGACTCCTGTGTCATAATCGGCCCAACATGTGCATTGCAGAGCAAGGTTTTGGCCCTCATTCCAAGTTGATTGGAATTTCTGATTAGGCTGGTAGCTCCCATCACCAGCTAAATCGAGAATTACAAATAATGCAGTAAAGCGGTCTTCCCAATTTTTCCCTTTACTGATATTTTAGTAGCAATAAAGTACTGTTGAGAAAAGGCCAAAAAATGAGGAATTCCTATGGTAATCCTCCATTTCTGAGGGGCCTCACAAGATGCAGTTCAGAATACCACAGTATTCCCACACCTTGCAATTACCAAAATATATGGAATCTGTAAATTTTAGATGTGTAAATAGCGTATCAGTCTTTCCGCACCAGTTAAATGAGGACCTGAGATACCAGCATCTTTGTTGATCTACTTGGTATTTGTGAACTTACACTTAAGGTGCGAGCTTTTCACAGATAGACAGTGTGCATTAAATCATGGGTATCATCAATGTCCAGACAAGGCTACAATGAAGATGAAAATCACTGTTGCACATTGGTGCAGAACAGTTGGCCACCTAACACAAAGATGACTTCAAACGATGCAAGAATGAGTTTGCCATTATCCAAAGTATACAAATATTAGCCATTTATGTTGTGCGCACTAACCTTATATTTTACTTAATTAATCCATCTCAATAAACAATGTTAATTGCACTCAATTTACTGACGATAGAAGAAAGTTCTCTCACATTCAGGTCCTATACTGCTAGCACCCTTGCCACTGAATTTTCTATTCTACATAAAACTAGTTACTCTACAGGGGAATAACCTGAAATTCATCGGGTAGGGTAGGGATACCCACTTCACGAAGGAAAAACCTCTTCATGGAATGCAAAATATGGCCTCTCTAAGGCTTTAAAGCCAGGGTTCTCCACAATGTACAGCATTCCCTCATGGCTCCACATCTTGCGCTGCTAGGGCTATGCCTGTGCTTAAATGGCAGGCACACTTAAAATAAAGTAGTTCATATTACAATTACAATGATAACAATAACATCCAGACTAATCTATCAGTGGCGGAAGCAGACACGGCTAACAACTGTGCTTCACCTACAGGTTTCAAGTTCTTCGTCTCCAGGACATCACGCAATTAGTTTACATCCCAGTTTTAGGGATATGTTATAGTTATTTTAATATAGCAGTCTGAAAATTTATATCAGAAACATAGAAAGAATTGAAACTCCCTTGAACATATGATATGGTTAAATGGATCAGAGACCACAACACCAGTAGGAAGAGAAATATAGTGGTGAGGATGAGTACTGGGGATGAATATAGCTCCGAAATGTTAAGACCTATCACATTTGCGCCATAGAAGATAAACCAAATGTGCAGAATGGACATGAAGTTATACCCCAGGAAAAATAAGAAATATGTAATATACTATGTGACTGATTGTATGTATAAAGGTGAAAATGTAAATGCTAATTAAAATATATTTGGAAAAAAGTTCTTTGTCTCGAGGCTCAATGAAAGGAGTGCCATCAAGTTGAGTTACAGTAACACCCATTATTTAGGATGCCATTAATATGCGGAAACTACAGTGGCCAGCGCCAATGACTGAAAGGCCTTCCTCCAAATAAGCCAATGGCTGAAGAAGGCTGGCCCAAAGCCCCTTTCCGATTGTTATGTATCTTGTTTTATGCTGTGTATCGTGTGTAGTCAGTTTTGTCATGCAAGCGATCTTGCCAGACAGCTTCAAGCTACTGATCATGACCTAAAATGTACATACCAATATTACGTAAATATTACTACTAGTACAGAACCCCTTGTATTCTTGAGTTTCTTGCTCTATTAATAAACTCACCTAGTAAATGATCAAATATGTTTATTAATCAAATTCACTGGATGTATTTTATCAACAGGAAAAGGATAAGAGGCTGAGCGAACCTACCAGGATTACCTTGGATGTGCGACAAATGAACCCCTCCTTAAAGCATTTATAAAAACAGAAATCAAATGAACACCTCTTTCCAAAAATAAAAAAGCACAATGGAAGCAATCATGGCTAATACATTCTTTGATGTCATGCACGGTGCACAAAATGCTGATTTGCAGCAGAGGGAATAATAAATAAGCATGTGATTGTTAGATGCATTTCGGTGGATGCCGCTGCTCTGGTAACAGGACCCATCCACTTTGAATCTAATCCCAAAGCGTTAGAGATAGTCCAACTGAGGTATGTTAAATACCCACCGCATTCATTTCAAGTCAATATCTATGCACACAGAAGCCGCCAAGTAACGGCGCAGCGGTCAGCATGCCAATCACAGGCTAATGCTATTGGCTGCTCAGCTTCACAAGTGATCAATCTACCTTCCAGAAGCTGTTAAGCCTAAACAACAGCAGTCGCATAACATGCCACGGGCCATCAGGCAGCGCAGGGTGATCCTTCCACTGGCCAGGAGGGATACGTCATTGCTGGTTAATACGTCTATCTAGCTCGAGAGCGCAGGCGAGACCACTCCCACCTAGGCTGGCCTTCCTTCACGAGGGTGGAGATCAGAATAATGAATTGATAGGTGGGACTAAGACTGTAAGAGCAGACATAAGAAAGTACACGACACCACCCACCCACTCCCATATCACAAGCATCTCCAAGTTTGGATACTAGTCCAATGAATCCTGATTTCTACGAAAGTTCTAGGTCCTGTGTTTTTTTTTTTTTTTTAAATCACGTCTAGCAGCGACTTAAAAAAATGCAAAAATATACACATTAAACCCGCAATATATGTAGGTTACATATATACACATACACACAAATCACGAATACACATAAATAAAATAAGAAATAACTTTACCATCTGCTCTTAACTCACCTAATACGTTACTAATCATAAAATACTAATACAATAGCATGCCGCCACCACCAAATCCAAATTCATTATTACCCCCATTCTGCCATGTTTGGCAGTATTATCAATGTACGATAAACTGCAATAGAAAGATTTCAACAGCAAATGTAGTACTTTATGCAAGGGAGAACAACGAAATAGTACATGCACGTTTGTTACTGTTTGCATAATAAACCGATTCGTTCAGGATTGGGAATTCTGAATAGATTCACTCAAAGGGTAGAACTGTGAGATTTCCCAATATGAATAACATAAAATTTCCTCCCAAGGCGTAATGGCAAATAGTGACAAATATCCCCAAGAATGCAACAAGGGGAACTGTAACTAAAGATTCTAGCAGTTCAAAGCAAACAGAACTGCTTAACAGAGCACTTCAATCCTCTTGTATTCAAAACAGTAGGACTAGGAGTTAGTAGTAACTGATAACAACAAGCATTGGGCAAAGCCAATAAGTCTTGCCGCCGGGACCCATTGGCTTTGCCAGTGCCTTTCGACAAGCTGCTGAGCAGCTAAAAGTTAAAAACTAAGGGCCAGATGTAGGAAGCCAAATAGCGAGCGCAAACGCTGAAATTCGCAGAATTTCAGCGTTTGCGATCGCTATTTGGCTGCGAGCAATGTAGGTAAGTGTAAACCTACTCGCAAAATAAGGAATTGCAAAATTGCGATTCCTTATTTTGCACCAGCATTTAGAGAATCGCAAATTGCGATTCCCTAAATGCTATGCTGGTAGGCATCGCAAATTGCGATTTAGCCCTAAGGAATCGCAAAAAACCACCTACTTCAAGTTGGTGGTATTTTGCGATTTCAATTCAAAAAGCACTTTTTGGCTTTTTTCAAAGTGCCATGTGGCACACATACATGCCGCGCCACATGTGCACACATGCACATTTCAGGGGTGCAACAGGGTGTCCTTTTGACACCCTGACACCCTTGAAATTGCGCCAGCAATTTGCGATTCTCTAATAGCGGATCGCAAATTGGGAATGTCTTCCCATTCATTCCTATGGGCCTCCTAGCCGATAGGAATGAATGGGTAGGTATTCCTTATTAGCGAATCTCAATTTGCGATTTGCTATTAAGGAATATTAAGGAATCGCTAATATTTTAGCGATTCCTACCTACATTCAATTTTGCGAGTCCTTAATAGCGAATCGGTAAAATTCGCTATTAAGGATTCGCAAAATTGATTTTACCTACATCTGGCCCTAAGTGGGTGCCATTTTTTTTTTATTTACCGATCCGAGGTAGATTAGTAAATAAAAAAAATGAAAGTAACTTGAAATAGTACAAAAGCGTTTTTAAGGTGGAGGGGCTAGCAGAAAATTGCTGACCTGACCAAGCTGCTGGGGGAAGGAAGAAAAGCAGAGTGAGTGGGGAAACTTGAAAAGCTGCACACAAGGGAGAAGCAGTACGGAGGATGGAGAGGGAGAGATGGAAGTACACGAGCTACAAAGCAACACAAAGCACAGGGGTTTGCCAAGGGGAAGAAGCACATGAGACAGAGCTTGCAGCCGACAAGAGAGACAGCAGTGTGGAGAATGGGTATTGCGGAAGGCAGAAGCACAAGAGGGAGAGAGCTGGGAAACACATGCACTCTCACGCAGTGCTATACCAAAAACAAAATAGTAGTTCGCTAAAAGCGAGAAGGGGAAGGATAGAACCCAGCCAGTGAAAGAGATGGTAAAAAGATTATGCTCCAGGAGAGACACCAAAGCAAGATGGACAAGCTGGGACAAGGCAATTCACTGAACAAGAAGCAAGCAAGACTGACAATAAGGCTAACCAAAGGTAAGCAATAGGTGAGGTATAAACTCTGAAGCCAACAATAGGTGTTTTGCAACAAAACAGCTGTGATGTGTGAGAGCCTCAACTTTAAAAGAGGATTCAAGAAAAAGAATGCCCACAAGATATGCTGAAAGTATCTGGAAATGCTCAAAGGCTACCTATATGCAGTATTTGAGGTCTTCTGTGAGCATGCGCTGGTGATTCATATTTCTCCTCTGAGCATGTGGTAACGTTTCTTCAGCTACTTATGGCCTGGTGGTGTGGTCTGCTGCTATGCAATAGGTGTTTTGCAACAAAACAGCTGTGATGTGTGAGAGCCTCAACTTTAAAAGAGGATTCAAGAAATAGAATGCCCACAAGATATGCTGAAATTATCTGGAAATGCTCAAAGGCTACCTATATGCAGTATTTGAGGTCTTCTGTGAGCATGCGCTGGTGATTCATATTTCTCCTCTGAGCATGTGGTAACGTTTCTTCAGCTACTTATGGCCTGGTGGTGTGGTCTGCTGCTATGCTGGCCTGGTCAGTTACTTAGGTAGCATATTTTGAGCATTGGCTGATGACTATTAGCCATCCACAAAGCAGTGTTAATGAGCGGTTTCTAATTGCAGCTGCTGCTACTGCATATGGTTTATTGATTTATCATGTTCGTTTTAGTATGGCAGAGTCAAGGGAAATAGTGACAGGAATCCGTTGGTAGAGAACATGGGCTAATTAGTGTCGCCGCTGCAAAGATCGAATTCTGTTTACAATGAACAGGCACCAGTCACATTGCACTGGAGACGTTGGTTTCCATTCACACTGAGAAGACACCAGTAACCATGCACAAATCAGTGTTCTACTGGAAAGGTTGCTTTTGCTATATAAATAGCATCTTTATGTGGGCAGTGTCTTATCTTTGAACTGTAAAGGCGTCTTTCTTTTTGCTTTTTCAAAGTTTCTTTTTATGTCTGATGCAGCCAGAGCTTCTGTTATAAACATCATGTACAAAAACATGTATTGGCAAAGTCTACAGGTCAAGCATTTTATTAGTGAAAGTGCTTTTTTACTGTTGGATGGCTCTGTTTGCGTATTTGTGTGGGATTGTATAACGTATAAATTGTAGGCCTGGGCGGTAAATTCCGTTCCGCTCACGGAATTTGCAGAATTTGGGTAATTTCGCGTTCCGCAAAGAATGCTAAATTGCCAAAAATTCCGTGATCCGCGGCTTTGCGAAATTTTTTGCTTGTTCGCGCTTTCAAAATGCGTGTTCACGAGATATTTCTCCCCGAGCACGCAAACGGCGTTCGCGAACTGGAAAAAAGCACTGCGAACGGGCGGAACAACTTTTGCGTGCGAACGGAGATTTTTTACCGTTTCGCGGAGCTTTGCGTATCGCGACTACGCAAATTCCGCCCACCCCTAATAAATTGCTAAATGTGGGATTCTTGTAATTGTTTGTGGCTCAATGGGTAAATGATTGGGTGTGTGGAGAAATATAAAGGTGAGATGATGGACAAGTGAAAAACTGGCATGGGAGTCGAGCACAACCTCGTGTTACAAACACCATGGCATACACCTATCCATCACATAACCACACAGATTAAATGATTAATCCATGAGGCAGCACTTCAATTAAAATAAAAGCCAGGCCTAATGTCTAAAATTATTGTTGACTACCTTGGACCAAAATGCACAGATTACATTGGGGTTTGCATAAAGTTGTTACTCGCATTTGCTGACCACTACAAAAAATGACATTTAGCATCTGTCTGATGAGCGGAATGGTAATGTGAAGGCCAATGCAAACTTGCACAACTGCATCCTATGTAACCCTGCCCCATGTCTACTCTGTAGTGATGGAGTTAGGTTGTTTCATTTCATCTTGTGTGGGCAGCACTTTTTCTGTAACACTTGAATAGCACAGGCAAGTATTACTGCTGCCTGCACACCGTCTCTACACTTTATGGAGGTGGGCAGCTATAATAGTGTACTATTGTTGCCATCCATCATACTCTGTCTGTGCAACCAGCGCAATATATACAATGTTTTGCTACAACTCGGACAGCAATGCTTTGATAATGTGGTTTCATCACAGTCTGCGTACTGTATTGGAGTCGTATTTTTATATTGATTTATTTTTACCTGACAAGAGACAGAAGCGAAATTACAGACGGCTAGTACGCGACTCTGTAGGAGTGCTCTTGGTGGAAGAGTGCCACTGTCGTGGTTACATGTGTAGTGTCCTGATATAATGAGTGAGAACTGGAGGTGTGTGCTTAACCTGTTCTGTTACTGCGCCTGCTAGAAGTTCTCACAAGCCAGACTTAAAAAGGAGCCTTGGGAAGGGAAGCGTTGGGGTCCATCCAAGGTGGCGCCTGGAATCAGCACCATAAGCGCAGAGGCACTGCACACACGGGGCCCTGGAGTCTCATCTGCTCTGACCCTGTGCAGCCAGGAAAGGGGATTGCACAAATCCTCTTCCCACAAACACACAGCTCCAAGCACTTGGCAGGCAGCACAGCTAATTCTGACTTGGCCACTGTTCCTGCTTCTGTGGGATTCTCTCTCACTGAGTTTCACACTCTCCCCCACCCAAAGTGTGCTCCCTAAGCAGGGAGAGTGGGAAAGCCTGCCCCTACCTCCCACCGCCCCCCAGGAAGCTGGAAATATTGGCTGCGACGAGCAGGGGGTGGAAGACTCGCTCCAGTGCTCTTTCATCCCTCGTGACCCGGCCCTTTAATGTTCCTTTCACTGGGACGGTGCAGGGAGGCACTTGAACAAGCTCCTTTATTTTCAGCTGGACGCACATGCTGAAAGCCGCTACTGTGTGGACTCTCCTTTCCTTCCCTGGGCCTCTGGGAAAGGAATTACTGCAGGGGCAATGCCACCAGGAACAGAGGAGCCTCGATCAATGCAGCCGGCGCAGAGCTGTGCCACGAGAGGATCGCTGTGTGCTGCGGCACTGGAAGTCTGTATCAAACTATAGCACCTGGATCATCGCCGATGGGCAGGCAGAACTAGAATAATAAAGGATCACTGCATGCTAACTGCAACGAGGAGCCTAAATCAATGTATCCCACATATTGCAGGCAGTCTAGGATTACTGTATGCTACCTGCAATGAGGAGCCTAAAACAATGTATCACACATATTGCACGCAGTCTAGGATCACTGCATGCTACCTGCAACGAGGAGCCTAAAACAATGTATCCCACATATTGCACGCAGTCTAGGATCACTGCATGCTACCTGCAACGAGGAGCCTAAAACAATGTATCCCACATACTGCACGCAGTCTAGGATTACTGCATGCTACCTGCAACGAGGAGCCTAAAACAATGTATCCCACATACTACACGTAGTCTAGGATCACTTCGTACAACCAGCAACAAGAAGCCTAAATCAATGTATCCCATCTACTGCACGCAGTCTAGATCACTGCGTGCTACCTGCAACGAGAAGCCTAAAACAATGCATCCCACATACTGCACGCAGTCTAGGATCACTGAATGCTACCTGCAACGAGAAGCCTAAATCAATGTATCCCACATACAGTACACAGTCTAGGATCACTGAATGCTACCTGCAACGAGAAGCCTAAATCATTGTATCCCACATACAGTACACAGTCTAGGATCACGGCATGCTACCTGCAACCAGGAGCCTAAATCAATGTATCCCACATACTGCACGCAGTCTAGGATCACTGCATGCTACCTGCAACGAGGAGCCAAAATCAATGTATCCCACATACTGCACACACAGAAGGAAGTATCACTGTGTGCTACCTGCAACGAGAAGCCTAAATCAATGCATCCCACATACTGCACGCAGTCTAGGATCACTGAATGCTACCTGCAACGAGAAGCCTAAATCAATGTATCCCACATACAGTACACACGGAAGGAAGTATCACTGCGTGCTACCTGCAACGACGAGCCTAAATCAATGTATCCCACATACTGCACACACGGAAGGAAGTATCACTGCGTGCTACCTGCAACGAGAAGCCTAAATCAATGCATCCCACATACTGCACGCAGTCTAGGATCACTGCATGCAACGAGGAGTCTAAATCAATGTATCCCACCTACTGCACGCAGTCTAGGATCACTGCAATGCTACCTGCAACGAGGAGCCTAAATCAATGTATCCCACATACAGCACACAGTCTAGGATCACTGCATGCTACCTGTAACGAGGAGCCTAAATCAATGTATCCCACATACTGCACACAAGGAAGGAAGAATCACTGCGTGCTACCTGCAACGAGGAGCCTAAATCAATTAATCCCACTTACTGCACACACGGAAGGATCACTGCATGCTACCTGCAACAAGAAGCCTAAATCAATTTATCCCACATACTACACACAAGGACCACTGCATGCTACCTGCAACGAGAAGCCTAAATCAATGTATCCCACATACTGCACACAAGGAAGGAAGTATCACTGCGTGCTACCTGCAAGAAGGAGCCTAAATCAATGTATCCCACATACTGCACCCAAGGAAGGAAGCATCACTGCATGCTACCTGCAACAAGAAGCCTGAATCAATGTATCCCACATACTACACACAAAGAAGGACCACTGCATGCAACCTGCAATGACAAGTCCAAATCAATGTATCTATCTCACATACTGCGCACAAGGAAGGAAGGACTACTACATGCTCCCTGCCATGAGAAGCCTAAATCAATGTATCACACATATTGCTCATAAGGAAGGACAACTGCATGCTACCTGCAACGAGAAGCCTAATTAAATATATCCCACATACTTCCCACAAGGAAGGATCACTGCAAGCTACCTGCAACGAGAAGCCTAATTAAATATATCCCACATACTGCCCACAAGGAAGGATCACTGCATGCTACCTGCAACGAGAAGCCTAAATCAATGTTTCCCACATACTGCACCCAAGGAAGGAAGCATCACTGCGTGCTACCTGCAACGAGAAGCCTAAATCAATGTATCCCACATACTACACACAAAGAAAGACCACTGCATGTTACCTGCAACGAGAAGCCTAAATCAATGTATCCCACATACTGCACACAAAGATGGATCACTGCATGTTACCTGCAAAGAGAAGCCTAAATCAATGTATCCCACATACTACACACAAAGAAGGACCACTGCAAGCTACCTGCAACGAGAAGCCTAATTAAATATATCCCACATACTGCCCACAAGGAAGGATCACTGCATGCTACCTGCAACGAGAAGCCTAAATCAATGTTTCCCACATACTGCACCCAAGGAAGGAAGCATCACTGCGTGCTACCTGCAACGAGAAGCCTAAATCAATGTATCCCACATACTACACACAAAGGACCACTGCATGTTACCTGCAACGAGAAGCCTAAATCAATGTATCCCACATACTGCACACAAAGAAGGATCACTGCATGTTACCTGCAAAGAGAAGCCTAAATCAATGTATCCCACATACTACACACAAAGAAGGACCACTGCATGCAACCTGCAATGACAAGTCCAAATCAAAGTATCTATCTTACATACTGCGCACAAGGAAGAAGGACTACTACATGCTCCCTGCCATGAGAAGCCTAAATCAATGTATCCCACATATTGCTCATAAGGAAGGACAACTGCATGCTACCTGCAACGAGAAGCCTAAATCAATGTTTCCCACATACTGCACACAAGGAAGGAAGGACCACTGCATGCTACCTGCAACGAGAACCTAAATCAATGTTTCCCACATACTGCACACAAGGAAGGAAGGACCACTGCATGCTACCTGCAACGAGAAGCCTAAATCAATGTTCCCCATATATTGCACACAAGGAAGGATCACTGCATGCTGCCTGCAACGAGAAGCCAAATTCAATGTATCCAACATACTGCACCCAAGGAAGGAAGCATCACTGCGTGCTACCTGCAACAAGGAGCCTAAATCAATGTATCCCACATACTGCACCCAAGGAAGTATCACTGCGTGTTACCTGCAACAAGAAGCCTAAATCAATGTATCCCACATACTGCACCCAAGGAAGGATCACTGCGTGTTACCTGCAACAAGAAGCCTAAATCAATGTATCCCACATACTGCACCCAAGGAAGGAAGCATCACTGCATGCTACCTGCAACGAGAAGCCTAAATCAATGTTCCCCACATATTGCACACAAGGAAGGACCACTGCATGCAACCTGCAATGACAAGTCCAAATCAAAGTATCTATCTCACATACTGCGCACAAGGAAGGAAGGACTACTACATGCTCCCTGCCATGAGAAGCCTAAATCAATGTATCCCACATATTGCTCATAAGGAAGGACAACTGCATGCTACCTGCAACGAGAAGCCTAAATCAATGTATCCCACATATTGCTCATAAGGAAGGACAACTGCATGCTACCTGCAACGAGAAGCCTAATTAACTATATCCCACATACTGCCCACAAGGAAGGATCACTGCAAGCTACCTGCAACGAGAAGCCTAATTAAATATATCCCACATACTGCCCACAAGGAAGGATCACTGCATGCTACCTGCAACGAGAAGCCTAAATCAATGTTTCCCACATACTGCACCCAAGGAAGGAAGCATCACTGCGTGCTACCTGCAACGAGAAGCCTAAATCAATGTATCCCACATACTACACACAAAGAAGGACCACTGCATGTTACCTGCAACGAGAAGCCTAAATCAATGTATCCCACATACTGCACACAAAGAAGGATCACTGCATGTTACCTGCAAAGAGAAGCCTAAATCAATGTATCCCACATACTACACACAAAGAAGGACCACTGCAAGCTACCTGCAACGAGAAGCCTAATTAAATATATCCCACATACTGCCCACAAGGAAGGATCACTGCATGCTACCTGCAACGAGAAGCCTAAATCAATGTTTCCCACATACTGCACCCAAGGAAGGAAGCATCACTGCGTGCTACCTGCAACGAGAAGCCTAAATCAATGTATCCCACATACTACACACAAAGAAGGACCACTGCATGTTACCTGCAACGAGAAGCCTAAATCAATGTATCCCACATACTGCACACAAAGAAGGATCACTGCATGTTACCTGCAAAGAGAAGCCTAAATCAATGTATCCCACATACTACACACAAAGAAGGACCACTGCATGCAACCTGCAATGACAAGTCCAAATCAAAGTATCTATCTTACATACTGCGCACAAGGAAGGACTACTACATGCTCCCTGCCATGAGAAGCCTAAATCAATGTATCCCACATATTGCTCATAAGGAAGGACAACTGCATGCTACCTGCAACGAGAAGCCTAAATCAATGTTTCCCACATACTGCACACAAGGAAGGAAGGACCACTGCATGCTACCTGCAACGAGAACCTAAATCAATGTTTCCCACATACTGCACACAAGGAAGGAAGGACCACTGCATGCTACCTGCAACGAGAAGCCTAAATCAATGTTCCCCATATATTGCACACAAGGAAGGATCACTGCATGCTGCCTGCAACGAGAAGCCAAATTCAATGTATCCAACATACTGCACCCAAGGAAGGAAGCATCACTGCGTGCTACCTGCAACGAAGAAGCCTAATTCAATGTATTCCACATACTGCACACAAGGAAGGAAGTATCACTGCGTGCTACCTGCAACAAGGAGCCTAAATCAATGTATCCCACATACTGCACCCAAGGAAGGATCACTGCGTGTTACCTGCAACAAGAAGCCTAAATCAATGTATCCCACATACTGCACCCAAGGAACGATCACTGCGTGTTACCTGCAACAAGAAGCCTAAATCAATGTATCCCACATACTGCACCCAAGGAAGGAAGCATCACTGCATGCTACCTGCAACGAGAAGCCTAAATCAATGTTCCCCACATATTGCACACAAGGAAGGACCACTGCATGCAACCTGCAATGACAAGTCCAAATCAAAGTATCTATCTCACATACTGCGCACAAGGAAGGAAGGACTACTACATGCTCCCTGCCATGAGAAGCCTAAATCAATGTATCCCACATATTGCTCATAAGGAAGGACAACTGCATGCTACCTGCAACGAGAAGCCTAATTAAATATATCCCACATGCTGCCCACAAGGAAGGATCACTGCATGCTACCTGCAACGAGAAGCCTAAATCAATGTATCCCACATACTGCACACAAGGAAGGATCACTGCATGTTACCTGCAAAGAGAAGCCTAAATCAATGTATCCCACATACTACACACAAAGAAGGACCACTGCATGCAACCTGCAATGACAAGTCCAAATCAAAGTATCTATCTTGCATACTGCGCACAAGGAAGGAAGGACTACTACATGCTCCCTGCCATGAGAAGCCTAAATCAATGTATCCCACATATTGCTCATAAGGAAGGACAACTGCATGCTACCTGCAACGAGAAGCCTAAATCAATGTATCCCACATATTGCTCATAAGGAAGGACAACTGCATGCTACCTGCAACGAGAAGCCTAATTAAATATATCCCACATACTGCCCACAAGGAAGGATCACTGCAAGCTACCTGCAACGAGAAGCCTAATTAAATATATCCCACATACTGCCCACAAGGAAGGATCACTGCATGCTACCTGCAACGAGAAGCCTAAATCAATGTTTCCCACATACTGCCCACAAGGAAGGAAGCATCACTGCGTGCTACCTGCAACGAGAAGCCTAAATCAATGTATCCCACATACTACACACAAAGACGGACCACTGCAAGCTACCTGCAACGAGAAGCCTAATTAAATATATCCCACATACTGCCCACAAGGAAGGATCACTGCATGCTACCTGCAACGAGAAGCCTAAATCAATGTATCCCACATACTGCACCCAAGGAAGGAAGCATCACTGCATGCTACCTGCAACGAGAAGCCTAAATCAATGTTCCCCACATATTGCACACAAGGAAGGATCACTGCATGCTGCCTGCAATGAGAAGCCAAATTCAATGTATCCAACATACTGCACCCAAGGAAGGAAGCATCACTGCGAGCTACCTGCAACGAAGAAGCCTAATTCAATGTATCGCACATACTGCACACAAGGAAGGAAGTAGCACTGCAGGCTACCTGCAACAAGGAGCCTAAATCAATGTATCCCACATACTGCACCCAAGGAAGTATCACTGCGTGTTACCTGCAACAAGAAGCCTAAATCAATGTATCCCACATACTGCACCCAAGGAAGGAAGCATCACTGCATGCTACCTGCAACAAGAAGCCTAAATCAATGTTTCCCAAATACTGCACACAAGGAAGGAAGGAAGGACCACTGCATGCTACCTGCAACGAGAAGCCTAAATCAAAGTTCCCCACATATTGCACACAAGGAAGGATCACTGCATGCTGCCTGCAACGAGAAGCCAAATTCAATGTATCCAACATACTGCACCCAAGGAAGGAAGCATCACTGCGTGCTACCTGCAACGAAGAAGCCTAATTCAATGTATCCCACATACTGCACACAAGGAAGGAAGTATCACTGCGTGCTACCTGCAACAAGGAGCCTAAATCAATGTATCCCACATACTGCACCCAAGGAAGGATCACTGCGCGTTACCTGCAACAAGAAGCCTAAATCAATGTATCCCACATACTGCACCTAAGGAAGGAAGCATCACTGCATGCTACCTGCAATGAGAAGTCAAAATCAATGTATCCCACATACTACACACAAAGAAGGACCACTGCATGCAACCTGCAATGACAAGTCCAAATCAAAGTATCTATCTCACATACTGCGCACAAGGAAGGACTACTACATGCTCCCTGCCATGAGAGGCCTAAATCAATGTATCCCACATATTGCTCATAAGGAAGGACAACTGCATGCTACCTGCAACGAGAAGCCTAATTAAATATATCCCACATACTGCCCACAAGGAAGGATCACTGCATGCTACCTGCAACGCAAAGCCTAAATCAATGTTTCCCACATACTGCACACAAGGAAGGAAGGACCACTGCATGCTACCTGCAACGAGAACCTAAATCAATGTTTCCCACATACTGCACACAAGGAAGGAAGGACCACTGCATGCTGCCTGCAACGAGAAGCCTAAATCGATGTTCCCCACATATTGCACACAAGGATGGATCACTGCATGCTGCCTGCAACAAGAAGCCAAATTCAATGTATCCCACATACTGCACCCAAGGAAGGAAGCATCACTGCGTGCTAGCTGCAACGAAGAAGCCTAATTCAATGTATCCCACATACTGCACAGAAGGAAGGAAGCATCACTGCGTGCTACTTGCAACAAGGAGCCTAAATCAATGTATCCCACATACTGCACACAAGGAAGGAAGCATCACTGCGTGCTAGCTGCAACGAAGAAGCCTAATTCAATGTATCCCACATACTGCACACAAGGAAGGAAGTATCACTGCGTGCTACCTGCAACGAGGAGCCTAAATCAATTAATCCCACTTACTGCACACACCGAAGGATCACTGCATGCTTCCTGCAACAAGAAGCCTAAATCAATTTATCCCACATACTACACACAAGGACCACTGCATGCTACCTGCAACGAGAAGCCTAAATCAATGTATCCCACATACTGCACACAAGGAAGGAAGTATCACTGCGTGCTACCTGCAACAAGGAGCCTAAATCAATGTATCCCACATACTGCACACAAGGAAGGAAGCATCACTGCGTGCTACCTGCAACGAAGAAGCCTAATTCAATGTATCCCACATACTGCACCCAAGGAAGGAAGCATCACTGCAAGCTACCTGCAACAAGAAGCCTAAATCAATGTATCCTACATACTGCACACAAGGAAGAAGGATCACTGCATGCTACCTGCAACGAGAAGCCTAAATCAATGTTCCCCACATATTGCACACAAGGAAGGAACACTGCATGCTGCCTGCAACGAGAAGCCAAATTCAATGTATCCAGCATACTGCACCCAAGGAAGGAAGCATCACTGCGTGCTACCTGCAACGAAGAAGCCTAATTCAATGTATTCCACATACTGCACACAAGGAAGGAAGAATCACTGAGTGCTACCTGCAACGAGAAGCCTAATTCAATGTATCCAACATACTGCACCCAAGGAAGGAAGCATCACTGCATGCTGCCTGCAACAAGAAGCCTAATTCAATGTATCCCACATACTGCACCCAAGGAAGGACGCATCACTGCATGCTACCTGCAACAAGAAGCCTAATTCAATGTATCCCACATACTGCACCCAAGGAAGGAAGCATCACTGCATGCTACCTGCAACAAGAAGCCTAATTCAATGCATCCCACATACTGCACAAGGAAGGAAGGATCATTGCATGTTAACTGCAAGGGGAAGCCTAATTCGATGTATCCCACATACTGCCCACAAGGAAGGAAGGACCACTGCATGCTACCAGCAACGAGAAGCCTAAATCAATGTATCCCACATACTGCCCACAAGGAAGGATCGCTGCAAGCTACCTGCAACACGAAGCCTAAATCAATGTATCCCACATACTGCCCACAAGGAAGGATCACTGCATGTTACCTGCAACAAGAAGTCTAATTCAATGTATCCCACATACCACAAGGAATAAGTATCACTGCATGCTGCCTGCAACGAGAAGCCTAAATCAATGTATCCTACATACTGCACACAAGGAAGGACCACTGCATGCTACCTGCAATGAGAAGCCTAAATCAATGTATCCTACATACTGCACACAAGGAAGGATCACTGCATGCTGCCTGCAACGAGAAGCCTAATTCAATGTATCCCACATACTGCACACAAGGAAGGATCACTGCATGCTGCCTGCAACAAGCAGCCTAACTCAAATATCCCACATACTGCACAAGGAAGGAAGGATCACTGAGTGCTACCTGCAACGAGAAGCCTAATTTAATGTATCCCACATACTGCACAAGGAAGGATCACTGCATGTTACCTGCAACGAGAAGCCCAATTCAATGTATCCTACATACTGCACACAAGGAAGGAAGCATCACTGCATGTTACCTACAATGAGAAGTCTAAATCAATGTATCCCACATACTGCACACAAGGAAGGATCACTGCATGTTACCTGCAAAGAGAAGCCTAAATCAATGTATCCCACATACTGCACACAATGAAGGATCACTGCGTGTTACTTGCAACGAGAAGCCTAAATGAATGAATCCCACACACTGCACACAAGGAAGGAAGTATCACTGCATGCTACCTGCCAGAAGAAGCCTAAATCAATGTATCCCACATACAGCACACAGGCAAGGATCACTGCGTGCTACCTGGAATGTGAAGTATAGCTCAACGTATGCCACATACGAAACAGTCACGGATCACTGCATGTTACCAGTAATGAGAAGTCTAGATCAATGTATCACGCATACTGCATGCAATTAAGGATCACTGCATGCTACCTGAAATGATTAGTCTAGATCAACGCATCTCACATACTGCACGCAATTAAGGATCACTGCATGCTACCTGAAATGAGAAGTCTAGATCAACGCATCTCACATACTGCACGCAATTAAGGATCACTGCGTGCTACCTGTAATGAGAAGTTTAGATCAATGCATCTCAAATACTGCAAGCAATTTAGGATCACTGCATGATACTTTGAATGGGAAGTCTAGATCAAAATAGCTCATATCACTGCATTCTACGGAGAATGAGAAGTCCAGATTAACGTATCCCACATATTACACACAATCAAGAATGTCTGTGGGATACTGGGATGTCTAAACCAAGGTATCCTGCATACTGCATGAACGTTACTGGGAATGAGAAACCTAAGTCAATGTATCCCACAGACTACACGCAGCCATAGATCTCTGCGCGGCACTGGGAATGCATCCCATGTAGAGCACTGTAAACAAATGGAATACTTGACATAGCCATGAATCCCTGCAGGCTACTGGACTGAAAGTCTAGATCCATGTATCACATGTAATGCATTTAATCATGTATCACTTAAGGCTACTGGGAATGGGAAATTTAGACCAATATAACCCACTCAGACCACTGATAATAGCAAGAAAAACGCCATGGGATCACTGTGGATTACTGTGAATGAAACATCTAGATCAGCGTAGCCTTTCGTGCATGCAGTCATGGATAACTGCAGGTTAATGGACTGGTAGTCTACATTAAATTATCCCGCACAATGTGCTACCAATAGGGAAGGAATACTGGTCCGAGTCAAGAATCAATGCAGGCTACTGGACTGGGACTAAATATGCAGACATTGCGATGACTTAAGTAGCAGGTTTGTCCATTCCACAGGGCTGCTCTACAATAACAAAAATATATATGCACATAATCTTAGATGATTTTTCGAAAAAGTTCATCTGAGTTGTTTTTAAGAGAAAATAAAGTGTCTAAAAACGTAGCCTTATTAACAAAGGACTAGTGTGGAAAGTTGGCAGTTCAGCTTATTGGACATCTCCAGTATTTGGAGTATTTCGGTCAAAGGTGTATGTGAGCTGGTTCTCGCTGAAGCAAGACTTTGCCATAGGCTAAAACTAGTAACACTGCAGCGTCAGATGGGGCACTGCTTCCAACCTAGATTAATGAGAAGTCTGTACACAGATGACAGCAGATGTAGTACTGCTCATCATATGATTGCTGCTTTTTGACACAGGCAATAAAATCAAGCCTTTCAAAGATGGCCACCAACCAGAGTTTGGTGGCATTAAACATCTAACAAAAGCTCGCCTTTTTATGGTCTGGCTTGACAGCGCTGCTGGCGCCAAACCGTTATGCGAGAACCACCAGGAGAGGGGCTTTGGCTCCACCCACATGTTAGAGCCATGAGTACATGCATGTTTTAATTTGGCAGAGGTTGTGTGCTTTTTTTACAAAAAAATGCTTGCCATCCACACAGCTGTGATCATTGTTTATTTATCCAGCTGCCCGAGCTAGAACTTTGAAAGGCTCACATGACATTGTAATGCTATTAAAGTGTCTTCGAAAGCTAGGTAATTTATGGTGGTTTTTTGGCAGCAGCAGGGATGGGAGGAGGCAGTCATTAACGTACATGGATTTTACTGCCTGGCTTTACAGTGCATTCATAAACCAGATCTATTGGCATTGCCAATGCTTGTTAATCCAGTACTGAAGTTAGTTCCAGTGGTGAGCGACAACGCATTATTGACCTAGCACATATTTAATTCCACTTTTCTTCTTCAAGGCGTGCCATAAATTCCAGCCTTAAAAACAACAAACTACATACATGTTAGATGCCCCAAAAAATCTTCTAAATCAGCCTCCAAATTCACAGATTATAATGTTCTACAAGGAGATGGCGAAATCCAGTGTAGAGAACTTAATTCTGGATCATTGATTTAAAGGCATAATGCGCAGCACAGATAATGAAAACGAGCTGGGAAAAGTTAACCGGTATACTGTTTGTTTCTTGAAAACAGCCCATGAATGCGCAGTCAGCGGGCAGAGCTAATGAAAAGACGTCCTCTTCAGTCCTGGAGACTAGCCCATTCATTCGTCGCCAGCAAGGAGTGAATATCCGTTCGTTGACGGAGTGCCAAACAAGACGTACTCGATTTGCATAATTTTACTGCATGGGCTGGGCTCCCAGGATCGCAGCTTCCACCAAACCCCTAAAATCCTAGAGCAGCTGCCTGGACCGCCACTGGAATCTGTCAGTTCGGTCCACAACAGTGATAGAGCACTCCCTGCGAGCCTGCATCGAGCCACGGCTGTGTTCGCCATCCATGTGGACATAGCCTACGTCACGAAAGAATTCATGATTGACGGACAGGACGTGTCAGGAGACTCATAACGTCATCGAAATGAACGGGGCGCTGCTGTTCAGTACTGCCATGCCTTCATATTACCGACTGGTTATAGATGCGGGTTTGGTCTACTCGACTGGACACACAACGTGGGGGGCGTGCCACAAAAGAACAAGAAATACTAGGCCTGCCCGGGGATATTTCAACAAAAACTTTGAGGCCTTTTTCTTAAAGTGTTTTCAATCATCCTATTAATGTGTCACACTTCACTCCCACATCAGCTTGGTTTACTCTCCGGGATACAACTACTGGCTAAATGGCGAAGTTGATCCTTATTTTTTTACAACTATTCGGTTTCTTATGGAGCTTTTGGTCGGACTACTTTGCATCTGGTTGCATCTTAACAATGTATCAATAAGAGCAGGGCTTTAAGTGGGCCGGGTCTGTCCGGGTCTGAGCACTCGGCAGTTTTTTTTTGGGGCCCTCGAAACGGGTCTCTATTGGGCTCTATTTTTGCGGCTGGCAAAGGTAGTCCTTTTTTTTTTTTTCTTCTGGACTGCAGTGAGAGCTCAGTTTCCTCACTGAGTAGTGGAGGTCACGGCATGACGTCCACGGCACGACGTCATGCCAGGTGAGCATTGTTGGAGAAAGGGAAACCCTTTAAGAGAGCCTTTTTCTCTCAGGATTTCCCTTCTCTTTTTTCAGCGCAGGAGCAACGTCGTGGTGGTGCCAGCATGGGTCCTTCTCTTTTTCCAGCGCAGGAGCAACGTCGTCGTGGTGCCAGCGTGGGATGGTGAAAACCGAGACTTTTAGAAACAGGTATTACCTTCTCTTTCCTGCTTTCGTTTATTTGCTCCCCTGTGAAATGGATCCAAAAAAGAAAAACACTTTTGCTGGAAACGTCCTCTGTTTCTGACTTTTTTCAATTTCCTCGTGTGAAGCAGGAGGTATCCAGACAGTGAGTTGTGGGTAATAGTTCTTTAATAGTAAAAGGATAACAGCGACACCGGAGACAGCTTCCTCCGCTTCCCTCCAACTGTCCCCCCGAATTCCCCCCGGCTCCACGCTCCACATTCTACCATACACATTCTGTATACCTCACGCGACCCTCACGCGACACGCACCACAAGCCAATACCACACACCTTCCCCCTTCAAAACAAAACACAAAACAACAGACAACATACACCGCAGAAGGATACACAACCAAACCAAGGACAAGACAACAAAAACAAGATCACAGAAGAAATCAGAATAAACAAGAATTATTCTCAACCAGACTACTTATCCCAACTTGTAATCAGCAAAACGAGCAGGAACCCTCCTCAACCTGCTACCACGACGCAAAACATCAGCATCAAGATTGGATTCGTGACTGGCAGCCTCTACCAAACCATCATTCCTACCGCATAACTCCACATCACTACTACATAACTCTACACCACAATCCTTCCCCAACATGTAATCACTGCACCCTTCCTCACTTGGTACCCTACCACACGGAACACTATTCCGACCATTACAAAAACTCAACTGACGAAAATTCCATCTCCTACCATCTTCCAATTCAACTGCACTACCCAACACCTTCCGCACTTCCAAAGGCCCTGACCAAACAGCTTCACCTTTCAAGACCCCTCTTGGATTTTTCACACGAACCATCTGACCAACATGAACAACAGGCCAACGGTAATTACCACCACGAGAACGAACAGTGCGCTCCTGGAACTCCTTAACTTTAGATTTAATTTCTTTATCAAGCACACTACCCTTAGACCTCATTCTATTATTCCTTTTCCTCAACCACCAAGGAACCAAAACAGTCGAAGGTTTCCTCCCCCTCAACACCTCAAAAGGCGTTTTACCAGTCACCGAATGAGGGGTAACACGATATGCCATAAGTCTCTCTTGCAAAGCCTTCCTCCAAGGTAAACCTGCACTTAGGGCCAACTGAATCGCTTCTTTGACCACCCTATTGAAGCGTTCCACCTGTCCATTCCCTTCGGGATGATATAATGATGACCGAATATGTTTGATACCCATCTCCATCAAAACTTCTCGCATCTTGATACCAATTGGGAACCATTATCCGACACCAAAATCTCAGGTACACCTTCCCTTGAAAACACATCTTCCAAAAATTCAATGACCACATCCGTAGTCACATTACTGACCATCCTTACCTCCGGCTACTTGGAGTAGTAATCAATCAGAACGATAGCATAACAATCCTTCGCTGACACAGCTGAAAATGGACCCATAAAATCAATAGCAATTTTTTGCCATGGTCCCTCAGGCAACTCCACCATAGTCAAAGGTATACACAAAGGTTTAGCGACCTTATCACTAGCACCACAGATCTTGCAATCCCTAACCCAACGATCCACCATAGAATCAACACCAGGCCACCAAAAACATTCTTTAATTCTTCTTTTGGTACTTGACATACCACCATGACCCCTGTGACTCCTCTCAATAATACCATTGCGCATGCCCAACGGAGGCACAATCTTGTCCCCCCGCAAAATGATACCATTTGATAAACACAACTCTTCCTTCATTTTCCAAAATGCAGAACACTCTCCTCGTAGAGCAGATTCCCTCGGCCAACCATCCATAATATACTTCTCAACCTCTTTCAAAACAACATCCTTGTCCATTTCATGCAACCACGAATCTTCAGACAGTGTATTACACACTACCACTCCCTCATCTTCAATAGACAAAATATCCTTGAAGGGAAAAGCAACTTCAGACTCATTTACATCCACCCCATCGGTAGGAATCAAGCTAGGCAACCGTGAAAGACCATCAGCAACCAGGTTTTCCTTTCCAGGAATGTATTCAATTTCATAACTAAACATTTGCAATTTAGAAGCCAGACGGGCCAACCTCGGAGTCAAATTCCTCCCTCCTTCAGGTCTCAAAATGTTCACTAAAGGCTTATGATCCGTACAAATCTTGAACTTCCTCCCCCACACATACATACGAAATCTTTCAGCAGCCCACGCAGCAGCAAGCAATTCTTTCTCAATCACTGAGTAATTCCGTTCAGATGGTGTTAACGTACGAGAAGCATATGCCACCACCCATTTCTCATTCTTAGTATGTTGTGAAAACACAGCGCCAATTCCATAACCGGAAGCATCCACAGATAACATACAATCAGCTGAAGGCATGAAGGGTTTCAAACATGGAGTTACAGAAATCTCCTTCTTAACATTTTCAAAACATTGTTTCTGTTGTTGCTCCCATGCAAATGATACATTTTTCTTTAGTAGAGCCCTCAACGGTTCCACTTTGGATGCATAGTTTTCAATAAAACGAGAATAAAATTCAGTAAGGCCCAGAAAGGACATTAATTGTTCCTTGCTCTTTGGTTCTGGAGCTGCAAAATTGCTTCCACATGACTGATTTTAGGTCGAATACCATCCTTGGATATAACATGGCCAAGATATTCCACCTCACATTTACACATTTACCAAAAACACACTTCTCATTCCTAACAGTTAAACCATGTTCCCTAAGAGCTTCCAAACCAACTTGTCATGGGATTCCTTATTCTTCCCGAAGATCAGAATGTCATCTTGGAAAACCTTTGCTCCACTAATCCCATGCAAAATTCTTGACATTTCCCTCTGGAACACAGCTGAAGCACTCGCTAATCCAAAAGGCATACGTCGATACCTAAACATGCCTTCAGGAGTAATAAAGGCTGTGCAGTGCTTTGAGTTCTCGTCCAATTCAATTTGGTGATACGCACTTGCCAAATCTATTTTAGAAAACCAGGAAGAACCCCCAACAGAAGATGTTAATTCTTGTAAGTTAGGAAGGGGAAACGTATCAACCCAAATAGCCTCATTCAAACACTTCAAGTCCACGCATAAACGTAAATCGCCGTTGGACTTAAGCGAAATCACAACTGGAGAAACCCAATCAGAACTCTCCACTGGCTCAATAATTCCATCCTTACACAATTTTTTAAGGATGTCCCCCAACTTTTCACGATAATTAATAGGAACATTCCTAAGCTTTTGTCTTATAGGGAACACACTCTCTCGTAATATAATTTTATGTTTAAAATTCGCCATTTTGCCTATACCATCAGTAAAAACATCAAGGTACATTTTCTTAAGCTCAGAATAATCAGCATAAGTGTGTATTTTCTCGCATTCATTCTCACACTGTACAGCAAATACAGGGCACTCCAAACTCGCATCAATCTTAAGACCCAAGTCCATAATATGTGGCCAACCTAAAATAGTTGCACCCTTATTAGCAACATACACTTTGCCCCGACATGACTTATGTCCAAAACACACATCCGCCCATACAAAACCTTCCAAGGGAATTTTATGACCTGAATAACTTCCAGGACTCACATCAGGCTCCAACAAAGGTCTACCAGGCCATAATTTCCTAAATAACTCCTTGCCCATAATAGTATACCATGCACAAGAGTCCACCATAACACACACTTCCACACCATCAATGCGCACAGTGCACGTGGGCAATTTTTTAGCTTTGTCCACCTCAACAACTGATTTATCATGAACACTAGACACTTCTCCAACTACATTCAAATCATCATCATACACATCGTCTTGAATGAAATTAACCTTCCTCCCCAAATTGTTGCATACTCTACTAAAATGTCCCTTCTTTTTGCACGTAGTACACACTTTAGTTAACGCAGGGCACAGGGATGTGGAATTTCTATAGCCCGACGCCCAGGACATATTGTTTGGGGTCAAGGGCAACAAGTTTTCATGTGTATTTTGTCCTTGGGACAAGTAGGCCCAACTCCCTGCAGCACAAACCCTTTGGCTGCCAGTTTACAGTACCACATTATTGATCACGGAAGGTAATATTTTTGTCCATATGTTAATGTTGTTCAAACTTGTATTTATGGTTCATTAATTGAAAGCCTTTATTTTTAGGGTGAGCGCTCTAAGTAAATGCTGTAAGCTTGGACTGCACTACTGACAGTGGTTCTAGTATAAAAATGTGTACACACGTTTTCAAACTTTAGCAATATGAGGCTATGTATAATACTCCCAGCATGCTCTCTGATTTGATGCAAATATTTGCAGAAGCTTGAAAGCAAGATTGATTATTCTTTGCTTTCAAAATAAAATGTTCATAAAAAAATGAAAGCAGGAAAAAAAAACATTTCGCGATATACTCCTGTAAAAATTCAGGTACCATTTCTTTGCAGCATCATTTAGTAACATGTGTTGATGCATGCTAGTATTTCCTAAAATATTTATAATGTAAAATCAGTGTAACCAGTTTCAATAAGATTATGGGAAACAAAAATAAACAAGCATTGGCAAAGCCAGTAGGTCTGAAATTGATAGTCAGCTTTTTAGTTCTGTCAATGTGTGACTTGTTTTGGCATGGTTTTGTAAAACCTTATTGGTGTGGGAGCTGCTAGGCCCTCACCATTATAACAAACATTGGCAAAAGCAAAAATTGTTTTTGGTCTCAAAAAGCACACACTGCCACAGTAGTTACTGGCATTGAACAAAACTACTTTGTGTGCAGATATGCTCCTTGTGAAAGAGCAGAATGCTGTCACTCACAGTGAAGCCAGCCGATACAGAGAGAGAGAGAGAGACATAATTTTAATAAACACAAAAGGTCACGGTCAACGTCAGACCAAATTAGGGACCCAATTATTAAAGAAAGTCTCAAAAGTGTACCCATGGTATATGTCCTTGCATTAAGTGCAGCTATACGGCTTTCGTGAATTCCCAAGAATTTATGGAAGTAGGACAAGAAATAGCACTCCTAGAAAATATTTGTGAACTGCATTTTAGCAGGAGCAAATGTGCATGTGTAGATTTGCTCATGCAAAAATCTGAGTGTTTGCAAGTTCACTTTCCCTCCAACCACTTTTTTCCCAACTCTAGAAGAAGGTTTACGTCTGCCATTGTCAGGAGTAAATTTCCAACATTTCTCAGTATGGGAAAAGATTAGAGAAGAGTTGTGGAAAACCCTTAAAACATGTAAGTTAGTAGTTTTGCACAGACTTAAAAGGGCATTCTAACCCTGGAACTATTGCTTACCACTACCTATTCAAACACTACTATGGTATGAGCCCTGGCATAATCAGAGAGGCTATATCAAAGCTCTTATATAATGAGACTGCTGCCATAATTTGTCGCCGCACTACATGGCACCAAAGGGTCAAGTGGATTTTGTTACAGGACAAGTAGATTTATGAAACAACCTGCCCCATGGACAAGTAGATATTTTATTAAATTCCACACCCCCGAGGGCACCATTTAAAATTAGCTAAATGGTTACTGGAACCACACCTGTAACACAAAAACCCCCGTGATTCATTAAATTTCCTGTTAGGAATACTCTCCAAAGTTTTACTGTCACCTTTACTTTTAGTCTTGCAATCTTTATTCACAGCACTAACTTGGTTAGAACTTTTTTCACTCCCCAACACACTCTTTTCATTCCTCACCTCACGAATGCATTGATCTGAAACCTCAACACCCCTGGCAACATCGACAGCAGCTTTCAAGGAAATACTACCACATGACCATAACTTCTCTTGAATCTTCTTAGACTTTGTCTTCATCAAAACTTGGTCACGTAGAACCTGATCATAGGTCATGCGATCAAATTCACACGTGACCGCTAAACCTCTCAAAGCAGAGACAAATTGATCGATCGATTCCTCCTCTTTCTGCGCTCTCGAATAAAACTTAAATCTCTCCATAACTACGTTGATTTTCCTGCCAAACCTCTCATGCATTTGTTTAACTGCATATTGATAAACCCCAATGTCACCAGCATTCTCTATCAACTGTAAATTCTTAAATTCTCTCAGCCCCACAGCACCTAGTCTGTGTTTAAGCAGTGACAATGTCCTTCCTTCTGAGCACTCATCCTTCTCAAGAACTTCCACATAAGCTTCAAACAGATCAATCCACAGATCCCAAGCAATCGGAGGTTCACCCAAGTCAGCTAAAAAAAACGGCGGTGGTTGAATAGTTGCCATAATGCAAAAACTGGTGGTTTGAGAGAATAAGAAGAAGTCTCAATGCTTGCAGAAAAAGTTCGCCAAAGTCAGTTGTACAACAAAATAGAAAAAGTGCACTTGTCACTGAAATCAACAAGCACATGAAATATTGTTAAAAACGGAAGTTCATCAAGGTCAATTGTACTAACGAAAATAGTCAGGTGTGCCTGTCACCGAAATCGACAAACACATTTAGTATTACTGGAAGAACAGCCAAGGACCCAGGTGTAACTGTCCCAAATACAACAGCAACAACAGTTACCTGAAGGTTCAAAATACTTGATGAAGAACAGCCTCCGTTGAGAAGCGGTAGAAAGGAACTTCCCTGCATGAAAAGCAAGCTCCGTTAAGAAGCGATAGAAAAGAACCTCCCTGCAGGCCAACTTCAGAGATGCTCAACTGATAGTGTAGCTCCCGATGGCGAGGAAAATAATTCAAAATGGCTGCCAACGTCATGCACGTGATGACGAACACTGCACAGACATCGAGGATAACCTTCGGTTGCTAGGAACGCTGCGAGATGGTTGCCAACGTGATGCCAAGAAATGACAACGCTGATCCCTTAAGTTGCTATGGCAACAATAACGCTTCAACAACGGCGTCCGTCCTTTGCTGACGTCACGATACTCTCCGCGTTCTCCACGAAACAGAGGAAACCCACAAGAATGAAGAGAAATCCAGTAGCGCAAGGATTGCCGGAATAAAGTCAGCCAATCCAACCTTCAGCGTGGCATTCATCAAAATCACCAATTGAAGATAATGGCGATTTACAAGGAGTCCCCGGTGCCGCTATACTCCCAACTCGTCGCCATTGTGAAGAAGGAGATATCCAGACAGTGAGTTGTGGGTAATAGTTCTTTAATAGTAAAAGGATAACAGTGACACCGGAGACAGCTTCCTCCGCTTCCCTCCAACTCCAACTGTCCCCCCGAATTCCCCCCGGCTCCACGCTCCACATTCTACCATACACATTCTGCATACCTCACCCCTCACCTCACCTCACCCTCACGCGACACGCACCACAAGCCAATACCACACCTCGGGGTGGAGAGAACTAAAACATTCAAAATATGAAAAGTAACTAGCTAAAGCAAGACAGGGTGGTTGCAAGGTGGCCAGATTGATTTATTCACCTAAACACATTAGCGCTACTTTACGGTGTTTGCCAGTGAAGCGCTACTTTTGTTTTCTCTCTCTCTTTGAACAACATTGTTTTCCCTTGGTGGGAAAGTGCACTATTCCTGGAGGTACTGAAATACCTACTTGATGGGTGAATTGGAAAACAAACTGTGTACAGCGGCTGTGTGTTCACGAATGTGGTCTTTTTAAACCAAACTGCTTACGTTTTGTAAGGATATAAGCAATGGGCATTGAAACGGGTCCCTTCTGGGCCCTGTAGTCATGGCCTTAACTTTTCAGGCAAAAGCACTCACTAATTTCTGAATAATGAGCGTAAAAAGAAAAAGGTAACCATGTTGTTCCTGCATACATTTCATGTGCTTTACTTAATCTTGCATTCTCTGAGTGTTTGCTTTTTCTAGGATGTTGTTACATTTTTTTTTAGGCAGCATATTGCTCTTGTCTAGTGCGTAATTTGAATTGAGTCACATCCAGGTGTTTATAGCGGGTCAGTGCAGTGCAAGTTTCTCTCAGTGGGGCAGTATGGTGTTCAGTGGGGGAGAGGATGTCGCACTATGGTCAGAGCTGCGGAATTCGGTACTGGGGAACCAGGTTCAGCCTTCATGACCAGTCCACCAGACCACTCCCGCTGAGGGAGCACATTCCCATGCTAGACCTTAGAAGGCCCCGCAAGATCTTAAAAGCCCTGGTGTCTTAGCACCAGCAGGTGGACCCTAGCAGTGGCATGTGTGGGTTAACCTTGAAGGCCTGTCCGCCACAATTTATTCTGAAGTTCACCTCCAGTCTTGCAGGCAGGCCTATGAAGCAGCACACCATAGAGTGACAGTGACTCTGTCACTGAGGTCAAAGGACCCTTGAGCAGGGTGGCTCTAGGGCAGTGCGACCGCACCAGGCGCTGACCACCCGCGATCCGTGCAGCTAACAGCAGTGGGGCAGAGGGGCCGGGTAAGGGGGATTTCAAGGACGATGCCGAGGGAAAATTAAATAATTAATTTTCCTTCAGCATCATCCTCGAAACCCCCTTACCCGGCCCCACCGCTGTTACCTGCACTGACCGCGGGTGGCACTGACTTCAGGTGGGGCGTCGTGTTTGTAAGTATAATATGGTTTTAAAAGCACTTGCTGTCTCCTTCCTGGCCTCCAACAATTTTCGGCAACAATAAAAATGTCATGATAACTCCAGGGATCAATGTTCTTAGTAGAGAGAGATGGTGTTTTGTCTAGTGGACTTTTTGACTCATGGAAAGGAAGCGCAGAGGGTTAATGTGCCCACTGCTAAGAACATGTACCATGCAGATCACAAAGTGCACATAATGTAAATAGGTCAGTGGGTTACTGCTTTTGTCAGAGAGACCCTATTGTTACTTGCAGTTAATAAGTTAAAATCCTAACATAGAACAGTGAGCTATTAACTGTCATGTAAGAGCTGCATGCAAACTGCAAGGTATAAATTAGAGCATTATGTTTTTTCCACAGTCTTTGATTATCCTAATGTTGCAAAAAGGGTTCATTTGGGTAGAAATCAATTCTGATTATTAACGAGAACCCCCAACCATGGTATTACTTTTTAAATTCTGAGTTTGTGTTTCTCCAGACCAATCACTATTAAACTATGCTGCCTACTAGTATGGTTGTCATGTGACTCCTACACCTTATAGTCCTTTGTCTTATGTAACATTTCCTATACAGTGATTTACACACATATATTACACTGAGATAAGCAATCATACGTGATGTAAAGTGCTCTGATACCCTATACTGCTATTAGTGGTGCTGTAAATTTTCTGATACTTTATTATTTTGACATTTTTACACATGCTAACAGTATCCGCAAAGATTTTGCCTTATTAGTACCAGTGGAACATACAAGTGCAGCAGTGAGAAAGTTGACCAGTCAACCTTTGCAATGGGCCATCTACTTTGCAGCAACACAAGTCACATTTTTTGTAACTTTTGATCCGTTTGAGCTATAAACAATTTATTAGTTAAAATCGTCAGATTATGCAGCAGATGATGTATTATGTGGCAAATATGGCAGAGCCATAATTATGTGGAAAACAGTTGCAAACTAGGATATTTTGCCATTCATGTTTGAACTGCTCTTGTGGAAAAAGGGTGGGGAAGTGCTGATGACAAACTCCATGGCTGGGAGACAAAAGGCTTGCGATTCCACTTCTAAGGATATTTGTGACTTTCTGTGACTGGAAACGTATCCCACTTTGTGAATGTATTTTAATGTCAATAACTCATATTAAACCTTAAATAAACATGTGTATCCATTGGTTAAATTAAATAACGTAATAAGCTGTAACTGGTTAGTGAAATGGGAAACAAATACTAAAAATTGGGATATTTTGCTCTTTCTGCCACACCTCTGACTCCGCCGAGAAAGCCCAGCAAAATAGACACAGTGAATATCTTCAAGGGTTTTGGGGAATCCTGCAATAGATTTCTAATTAATGTAAATAATTTTTACATGTTTTTTAAAGTGTTTGGTATTTTTATGGCTTATACTTAATAAATATACCTTTTTGCCTATTTTATTATCCTTTGCTGGATGCGACTTCATGATTTTCTTAAGCACACAATGCTAGTTATCTTGATTTAGACCACGCCCCTACTCTGATAGGCCACACCCCTTGAAGAGATTTGCCAAGCCCCTTTTAGAGCACCCCCAGTTTTTTTTCCCACTTAAAGCCCTGAATAAGACAAATACGTCCTAAAATCTTTCAATTCAATTCAGTATGCAATGCTAACAAAGCACGTGGATGTCCTTCGCTCTTCAGACGCTTTGAATGGTTGCGACACTAAGACTTTCAGAGTTTTGGAAATGTCACTGCCAGAGCTGAATCAAAAACCTCACGTTGTTTTAGGCCATGTGGGAGATGTTTAACCATCGGTGGTTTTTTTTAAGTTTATGACACATTGCGTTCTAGCGTGTTAAGTACCCTACTGGAATTTTAAAAAGTGTGCAGTCAGATCATGACTGTTTGGAAATCTCACACTCGACATGAGGAAATCCTTTAGTATTATATGAAAAATGAAATATTAGATATCAGATTCTCTAGATGCAACAAAAGTATTTGAACACATGTCAGAGTACAGTCTACGTTTCTGACGGGGACTCTAGACTCTCCCCAAAGGTTCTTGACAGGGACTCACTTCCCGTCTCATCCTATGCCTTGGAGCAAGGGATGTGAAGTGGTTGCCTCGCCAATCCTTGTTATTCCCATGAGCACATGTGATCGCCTCTACCAAGAAAAGTACAAAAGACAAAGATTTATGATGACCTCTGATGAAACTCCAAGAAAAATTGAATTGATGCTACTGGTTGCACAAATGTCAAAAAGAAGTGTTTCCTTAGTGTCAAAGGAGGATGCCCAATCTGTAACATTACATCTGATACCCAACAGTGGCACAAATGTAAATCAGAAGTGTATCCTAAGTGTTACAAGAGGGTGGTGTCCAATCAGTAATATTAACAACCACTGCTTAACAGCGGCACCACTGAAAATCAGAAGTGTATTCTTAGTGCCAAAGGAGGGTGCCCAATCAGTAGCAAACTCTTGTGATGATAAAAGAGCTACAGAAAACGTCTAATGCTCATCAGTTGTCGGACCAGGTGGGGCAGTCAAAACCAAGATACCTGGGTAACCCCCACCTTCAGAACATTTCTCTTACAGGAACATATGTGGATCTTTAATGCATCAGTTTCTTAGTGGAGAAAAGTTGACCACTCCCTTTCCTGCCTACCTAAATTGAACTCCAAACAGATTGCTGCTCATGAAGGAGAAAAGTAAAGTTTTATTGCCCCAGCCTCATTCCACATTTGTACTAGAGAACTCAAAACTCTAGACAAATAAAATATCTGCTACATTTACACCAATATTGGAATTCCACCAAGCATGGGTTAATTAGAACTACTCCACACTTAGTTCCCGCTTACGTGGGTACAAACTCGAACCTTTTGCACACATCGTGTGTTTACGCCCCCAATTATTAAGAGAAGGAATTAAACGGCTAAGGACAGTCTTTTTGAAAGGTGGCTGCTGTAAGATGGATGAGGCTGTAAAGTACGCATTAAATGTGAAAAATGTCCCAACATTATATGCTCTAGAAAAAGATATGAATGCTGCCATAAAACTGTTGCCAGCAAAGGAAGAAGGTCACTGTTCCAACAGAGTTACCATTTAGAGACCTGTTCTAGTGGGGGGAACGATTGGTAACATATGTGGCAGCTAAACAATAATCTTAAAATAAGTGTATTTTCAATCTGGGCTCCTTTCTTTCCAGAATTGGCATTCTACACAGAATGATCTACAAACCCACTTTTTATCTAAGAGCTCATTTTTAAGGTCATACTATTTCAATGAAGCCCTGCCCCTAAAATGTTAAACTTTTATATATACATTTATGGATGATTTATCTTTTTCTTTACTTTTAACATTTTATCGTGTTTTGTATTTATATGTTTTGTGTTATTGTATCCTTTATGGTGGTAATTAATCAAATAAAGTTTTTTTGTCAGTTTCTTACTACATGAACACCTCAAATGGTAAAGTTGTACTACGTCCGGGCCAAGAAAATGAAAATGTTTAATCAAACATCTGTAAAATTAATAACGCTGTAAATTCGAGTTTCACCTTGCAAAGAACATGCTACATTTACCTTGTAGTTCTAGTGGCTAGAATTATCAAGCAATCTTGTCCTGTTCATCTTTATTATAGATTAAATATGATGCATCAATTAAATGAATTGTGACTACGAAATTAAATGTGGGAGACCAACTCTTGCTGAGTCTGTCACGACAGCTCACGCTACCAAGAACACCCGTGTCCCGAACGGATTTAAGTTGATTCTTCACCTTTTGACATCTAAGGAGCCATGCAGTTCCCAAGGGTGACTTCGAGGGACTTACTTATAGGTCACAGCGTTGTCAGTCAATACATGTTCTATCTTCAAAACATTACAGTGGCTGAACCAAAGAAGACGTTAAGGCGTCACACCTTAGGCACAAATTAGTATATATCTAATACAAAAAATATCCACCATATTAGAAGCCGAGCAAGTTAGTGAAACAAATATCACTTTCATGAACTCTAACTTCAAACCGAGCACTTTATTCACCTCACACTTAGAGAAAAAGTCCTTCTTGAAGCTACAGTTGTGGATTAACGTGAAAGACTCAAAATAAAGGATGCCAATGCAAAATATTGTAATTACTAGAGATTATTTTCTGTCTGTAGGCAGATGGTTAATTGCATTACCATCCCGTGTATGCCAAGCCGGAAACTCATTCAGCTGGATTTTATTAGTCAGTTTTCAAGTTAATATCTAAATGAGTATTACTTTACAATTAGTTTATTTTACCATCTTCTTACAACGTGACCAAGTGAACATTTTTCCAGTGAAACAAAACGGCTGTGCGTTTGTCTTGCAAGCTCAAGGCATGGCCATAATGTGGCTTGTTGAAAGCACAAGCCAGATAAAGGGGTGGAAACATGCTGACATCCAAGGGGCAGCTATTCCATAACACTCTTTGCTCATAGAAAGCCCTCTGGGCTCCAAGTTACTAAAAGTGCAAGATCATTTCCGCCAAGCCTGTGTTTAAACAGGTGGCCTAACCAGGTCCTAAAGCATTACAGGCTCTGGTAAAATATATTTAAAGGATGGCATTTAATGGTTCAAAAATTAAGTTATTGCAGTACCACGTTTTATACTACAGAGCAGACGTGCGTGAAAGGTGCAGCACATAGAACGATAGGATGTGGAGGATCCCGTTCAGACCAGATAATAGGAACCAGAGTGTGATGGAGAGAGGCAAGTGACCATATCACTGGGACAGGGTTTACCAATAGTCTGCAGTATTACTTTTTAACTTTTACCATATCCCCATTACATAATTACAGAACAAACAATTTGAGGCACAAAGCGATCGTGATTTCCCCAGAACTGAACTGCTCTTTTGGTTAAAAAAATAGAATTCAAACAAAGTTTCTCGGTTGTAGGGTCAGCCGTGTAAGTTACTCGTCTACGGGAACTCCAAAATTTCGACCCTGCCGTATTATGCTCTGACTGTGTACATTTAGCGCTAAATAAATAAAGAAAAAACATACTATGAAAGATACAGATGTGCTGAGAAAAGCAGAATCAAGTGTACCGCGCTTATCGTAAAGTGGTGTGTTCATGCTGAGTCAACAGTTCAAAAAACAGCACCTGTGCTCGTCGTAAACGAGGGCCGACTTGGTCGAGCAGAAGCCGCGCATGCATCTTAGGCCTTATACATTTCAACAGTCTTTCTCGTGGCTACTCTTCAGGCCACTGGCTTCAAAGAAATGCAGCGTCCAACAATGAACTGTTTTTATTAAGAGATGGCGTTTTGGTGAAAGCCCTCGACCGAGTCCCCCAAGCTGCCTAGAGTTCTTTGCATACATGGGAATGGGATGATAATCCTACAGTACATCGGCATCACACAGGAGGAGCCTATGATAACACAGCTGCACGCCCCTCTCATGACAACAATGAAAACGAGCATGGCACGAGAGTGAAAAAATAAACCCAGCAGCCATGTCTCAAGTTTACAACGGCCACGTTATTCTAAAGTGTCTTTCTTTATTACTGCAGAACCGCAACACCACGGAGCAATATTGTACGTGTTTATAGCAGCATCCCTAACCTGTGAAACAAACGCACGCAGTCTCTCCCGCCTCCGCCCCCCCAAGTATTTCCCAGTGGCCCCATCTTTATGCAAGCCTCAATAGTAACACAGCTGCGCGCAGCTCCCCCGCACAACGTGGCACTTAACGGCTGATTCGACAGAACGCAGGCATGTACCAAACTAAACATTCATTGCACGCACTTTCAGACAGCATCCTACCATTTCGCACTTACTGAAACAACCACCCCAGTGTGCACTGCTCCCCCTCGCAGAATGCGACAGAGATCAGCGTGGAGTGACTGCTCGTAACATGCATATGTGGAGTGGCGGGCTGATGTATCCATCAGCCACCATTGTCCGGTGTCTTTCCGCAGGAGCCACTGAACACACAGTAGCACTCCTCTTCTACTGCTCGGGTGTGCACGCTGCACGTGAACTAGTGCATTCGTAAACCTTCTGCACACGAAGATCACCCAACACTCGCTAACATGCATTCTCATTGTGGCTGGGACTTCGTCATTCCATTGCTCTATTATCACTCACTGCGGCACAAACCAATACACACTGGAGCTTATCGCAGTACACGGAGATGTGGACCTGTGAGCGCCGCACATACTTTACAAGAACAGAATCATCAAAGGCCAATTTATTTCATCCACATCAACAGTGACAGTGGGAACTGCTCTCTCTTTGCTCAGATCGGTTTGTAACGTACTTGATCATAATACAAGACAATGACGTACAATCGTAAAAATACTGCACACGCGTCAGTCAAAATTCCAGAATTAGAAGGCAGGCTGCCGCAGCAGGACCATGCCACGCTCCTTACAATGCGCCAATACAAACTGAGTTTACCATATAAGCGCACATGTGAAGTTGAGCTACTGCACACGTGTCTCGCGCCGCATAGCCAAGGGGTCTCCTTTATTTGTGATGCAGTCAGTAGTCCCACAATGTTGCATTGCTCTAATACACGAATCCGAGTGACCAATGACTTTCTGCACATTAAAACACACATATTGTACACCAGGCTTTTGCCTGTGCTAAAATTCTCAAAATCAGCGCGAGAAGGAACTTGCGTACTATCATAGCGCTGTGAAGCCATACCCCTGGCATTACGTGAGCAACATAACTACGTATAACATGACATGCATGGCATCCAATCTCCTCCAATGACCTGCCTTCTTTCAGCACAAGCCAACAGTACCACATTATTACGTGCACGAATTCATTTTCAATCTATAACACACAATTACTTCAGCATGTTAGCCTACTACTCGCACATATCAACTATCCTACTCAAATTTCCCAAGAGTATTACTACCGCTAATAACAATAAGCGGTTGCATATTTGGCTAATACTGTGCTGGCGTCAAAGCTACCAAAATTCGCCATTGCTCTGCTACTGTAGTATAATGCACCGCTGAGTTTACTGTGAGGTTGAGCACAGACCTCGAATCTACAAACAAGCAAACATTGTGCCTATTTCATTCCACCTGGCGCCCTGTACCGCTTCTTAAATCTTACAACGGTCTGTTTACGGGTTCCTTACAACACGTGCATCTTTGCAGCAGTAACAACTCGCTGGCCCCCCAATTCGTCATTTATTGTCGCACAGGACAGTTTTAGCCCCACTCTCGTTGCAAAGGACGTGACAGGGCTGCATTGCCAGTGCAGCTGGCCACAATGCCCTGCATTCACAGCCAACGGGCACAGGTTCAGCCCAAAGGGGCTCACACACTGACCTGCGACGGTGCACACCACACAATGCCACCGACAACAGCACTGCCGCAGCAGGGTGCACGGGAGAGCTGAGTAAACAACACCCCCCAGCCATGCCAGCCCCTCCTCTGGATGCCCAAAATGGCCTTTCTCAGTGCATGCTGCTGCCGCCACAGGGTCCCCTGTGCATGCCGGGCGGGCCCTGCACACCGCTGCCCTTTGTTGCCCCCCTCAAGGCCCGTGGGGTCTGCAGCCCCAGTGCCGTGCTCTGCTCAGGGATTCACAATGAATGGCACGAGCACTGCGGACAGGGGAGGGATGCTGCAGTGCACCTCCCCTATACACAATGAGTCCGTGACCTACCTCCTTCGCGCCGGCCCGGGTCCCCTCTGCCGTCCCGCCGCTGCCCCGGGTCCAGTCTTAGTCACAGTTCCATGCCCCCTGAGCCTGCTCCGTCCGCGGCAGGTGGACACGCCTCCTGGGGATGCTGCTGCCGCTGCCCCTGGTGCTGAAGCTGCACACACGCCCCCCTCCTCCGGCCGGACGCCTGCTGCAGCGCTGCAGTCCCAGCACGGCGGTCAGTGCCTGGAGCCCGTGGGTAGCAGGCCAACCCCTTCCCCGCTAGCTCGCTGCTTCTTTTTTTTCCCTACGGCGGCCACTGGCTCCCATCACTAGGGAGGGGAGAGGGGCGAGCGGGACAGCGGTTGGCGTCACGTGACTGCGCTCGCACGTCAACGGCGAAGACGGCGCGTGCGTGCTGCGGCGGACGAGGCCACACCCTCTCTCCTGTGACAGCGCCGTTCTGGGAGGGGACGGCGGCTTGGAGGTGTCCGATTGGATCGGGTCCCGTGGAGGGGCGGAGCCTTGTGCAGGAGACACTACAATGGAGCGAGAATTCAGGACGGAGAAATGGGAAGTGCGATGTTCACTACTTCAGACTGATGCATTAGTGTCATGGAGGAAAGACATACACGCATTGTAAGTTTAGCAGTATTTATATGATAAAAAAAAGGAGCGGCAGCTCGCCTATCAATTGCTCAGTTCTGACTCCCGTCACACGTGGAGTATGACGATTAAGACCAGAATCCTTCTAAGCACGTTTAACACACCCTGCTTTCCTTTGAGATAATTTTTTTAATTAACAAAACGAAATTGTTAGAAATTGGGTTGTAGTTTGAATAGGGTGATCCAGCGCCAAACCGGGGGTCTCTGAATGACACAGCAGACAACGGGCCCCAAACATACGAATTCACAATTTCTCACCATTTAACAGACCCTACGAGAATGACGCTGAAATGCGGTTTGTGTGTCGTTGATTTGTCTTTTGCTCATCTAAAGGTAAAACAGATTATCTAATCGTTTCTTCTCTATTATAGCCCTTTTAACCTATCGTCAACCACTTTCCTCTTGGGCGATGAATCATATTGAGTAGTGTAAATTATTGACATCACTAATTAACCAAAATCTTAACAGTTGTCATAAGGAAATAATCACAAACTCAAAATATCGTTAATCTGTTTATCTCAGTAATTATAACAAAATCTCAGGTACAAAGTTACAGGGAAAGAAAATACACATTATAGGAGAAATATCATAAAATATGCAGACAAAATCACAAGCATCTGAATCACAGTGAATATTATTGAGTGGATAGATGAAGAGACATAAGAGTCATGGAGAGAAAACATTTGCAGACATTTGCAAATTTCCCTATTGATACATACCTAACGATAAAAGTTCGAAAAAACCTCCACCCCCTGGCCACGAGGATAGTGGAAAGGGAACCCGATAAAGGAAACCGGGAAAAGATAGGATCAGGAAACGGGTAGGCCTCTAACCCACGGACAGCGATGATCACCCTCTGCCTCTCTGGCGCTACGGAAAGCTGCCTTAACCACACCCCCTATGAGCATCCCAATTATACCCTAATTCAACCTGACCATACCACTAATCTGCAACATTTGGGGAAATCTCAACATTTCATTGGTCAATTTGTGGGGTGTTGCACCACACCTCCATTACTTCATTTGGCTTTACATGCTCTCCTTTGTTCTTAACTCGTTCTCACGTTTTACTTCACTGCTTATGAATCGGTTCTCTATCCCTCATCATGTCACATTCTCTGATGAATAGCTTGTACCTGTATTAGTAACTTTATTTCGGACAATGTATCAACTAGACATAAAATGTTCATCAGCTTGAGCTTTCCCAGGCATCTCGACGTCCTCAATATTGCACGTCTTTCTTTCACTCTTGAAGGTTTCCTTCATCCACCGCTGACACCCATCACAGTTCATTTACGGGGCAGCCTTTTGCGGCCTTTTCATTTATTCAGGCTAATTTAACACGCGTATCTATTTGTTCACCCTAGGCCCATTTTAAAACTACGATGAAAGAGAAATATAAAGAATATTAATAACCAAAAATGGAAATTACACTGTTTCCCTCCCACCATTGCACTAATCCCATGTTAATTCATATGAACATTAATGTGCAATAGCATTATTCTACTTTGTCGGTTTTAATATGCAAAAGCGATATGCGGCCTAAGCATTTCATGCATTAGTCTTAATTGCAATACACGTGTGCGCAAAGCATGTCCCCGTGTTTGTGTATATTATAGCATTTAGTACAAAACACACGATTAATAAATGTTATCCTGGGGCGTTGATCCGAGCAGGTTTACATGACGCAAACCCTGCTCCATCAGGGGTATGAACCTTAGTCAAGCACCAGGCACAATCTTAGAGTAAGAAGCAGGCAAAACCCTAAATTAACCTGTGCTCACCCTCTGGTAGCTTGGCATAGAGCAGTCAGGCTTAACTTAGAGACAATGTGTAAAGTATTTATGCAACACTTCAAACAGTGAAAATACCACACAAAAAGATTACACACAAGGTTTGAAAAATGGAGCTTAATGTAATAAAGAAAGCAAGACCAAAACAACAAAAATCCAATCAGGTAAATCGAAGATATTGAATTTCAAAGTTTTAGGTTAAAATAACGCCAAAAAAGCACAAAGGATATCTGTTTGTGCCAAACAGGACAAAGTCACAAGTACAGGCTGACCTACTTGAAGCGTGGGCCTGCTACAGGGACCAGGTTAGGCTTGCTGAACAGAGTACCTTAAATCCTGGTTGCGGAGTGTCGTGTCGATCCGAAGCAAAGAAGTGTCGCACAGTCAAAGCGATACGTCGGTTTCAAGATGTGGCGAGGCTGAGGTGCGAGGTCCTGTTGCATTGCGTCGTCTAGGATCCTGTCGACGGGGCTTGCGATGCGAAGTTCAGGCGTTGAGGACACCACGTACAGCCGAGGCGATGCTTCGGTTCTGATGAGCTACGAGGCTGTGATGCAGAGGCCGTCGTTGTCGTCGAACTGCTGTCGACGATAGATGCGAGGACCTCAGTTGGAAATGCGCTGCACCGTCAGCGATGTGTTGGCTCCAATGATGCAAGTGTGATGCGGACCTTCTGCGCTGGGCCCAATCCATGCAACAGCAGCGGTGCATCAGTTCTGCTCGAGGATGTTCCGCTCAGCCAAGTAGATGCATCGGTTCAGCTAGAGGATGCACCACTCAGCAGATAAGAAGCATCAGTTCTACTGGTAAGCACTCTAAGCCCACTTCCAAGGTTCCAGAACTGGGGTGGCGCCACTTGGTAGGGTAAATTCACAAATGGCAGAGTCCAGATGCAGATGCAAGGTTGTTGGAAACCTTTTACGTCCCGAGGCTTCAGATCAGTAAGCCAGCAAACGAGCCCTTGGAGCCACTCTGGTTTCAAGTGATGCCTGCCCGTTCCTTCTCACCCAGACAAGGATGGCAGCAGGTCAGCACAGCAGGGCAGCAGTCTTTCCAGAGCAGCAGTCCAGCAGAGTGGCAGTCCTTCAGCAGCACAGCAGTCCTTCTTCCTGGCAGAGTATCCACAGGTCCTGAAGTGTACTGAAGTGGTGGTGTCTGAGGTCTAGTACTTATACTCAGTGGTGCCTTTGAAGTGGGGAAGACTTCAGAGACAAGTCTTTGAAGTGCACCGATGTCCTGCCCTTCCTGCCCTGGCTTCAGACTCACTACAGGGTGGTATACAGCCATGTGTGTGGGGATGGGATACAGCCTATTCAGGTGTAAGTGAGGCTGGGTCCAGCTCCTCCCTCCCATCCTGCCAGTATGGCCCATCAAGGCATACCTATGCTCCCATTGTGTGTGGCTGTCTAGGGGGAATACACAAAGTCCAGCCGTCACCCTCCCTAGACATGTGATCAGAGACTGGCAACAGGTACCAAATGGCTAAAGCAACAAAATGCCAACTTTTTAAAAGGGGCATTTTCAGAATCTCAATTTAAAATCCGACTTCACCATAAGTTACAATTTAAAATTTTGATTCCAGCGACACCAAACTTGAAGGGGTCATCTCTTCCCATTTGGAAATTACACTTATAAAATGTAATAAGGCAACTCCAATGTTATCCTGTAGTAGAGATAGGCCTTGCAGTACTGAAAAACGAATTTAAGAGTTTTTCACTACCAGGACATGTGAAACTTAAAAGTACATGTCCTTTTTTTTTAACACAAACTTTATTGCATTTCCCTGAAAAAGATAGAGTATATGTGCATATCAATGCTGTAATCAGACTGTATCAAGCATATTAATTGGGTTCTAGTATAATCAATGCATATATCGGAAAACGCATTATGACACAAAGTGCCTTCTTAGGCATTACAAATAAACTATCCCATTCTTCCCAACTCTCCCCTTAACAAAATCAGGTATGTCATGTGTTACTAGGAGTGTAGCATAGTCTAGTGCTTTAAATCCTTCCAGCATACCATCCCTTATGAGCGAGATGTGGTTTTAGCGTAAACCCCTGAGTTCTTCTCTAAGGATAGCCACACTTTCAGCCAAGCCACAACGCTGCACCTCTGTTTGCCAGTTTTCAATTCTGTGGGCTCTAGGGGATTTCCATTGCTCGGTCATAGCCCGGTTAGCCAACAATAAGGCCAGATTAGCAAACCTGAGCATGGTCGAGGAACCCTTAGGCCTAGGATATGATCCTAGTAGACATTGTGCAGATGTGTTCCATTGATTAAGACTGGAGACAGCTGATAGGGCTGAGGCTACACTCAGCCAAAATGTGTATAGTATAGGGCATGACCAAAGAAAATGGAGGAGATTAACATCTAAAGCTTTGGGGGGCAGAGCCTAGCCTCGCAGCAAGGTGGCCGCTCTCTGAGAGGCTCTGCCGGATGAAACCAATAATCCGCCAAAAACCATACCCTTCGGCGGCCTGAACGACTGCTGAAAGGCCTTGGCTGGTTCCCATTGGTCCTGTGATGGGCATCTGTGCGACCTGTGGCACCGTTGTGGCATAAATCAGGACAGACGGCCTCGGCGGCCCGTAAGGGAGCTGGGTCCATTGGAACAGGAGCCGCAGGCAAACAACGGCCACGCTTCACTGCCAAGGAGCCCCTGTGGCGTGGAATCGGCTGGGCGGTCCCGACTGCAGGCTGACTGAAGACTAAGGTCAGAGACAGGAGGCGAGGAGTCAGCCGTGCACGCCCAGAGGCCCCGAGGAGCAACGCCTGCCCAGTGTGAAGGTGAGGTGCAGCCGCAGGGCGGAGTACAGGCCTAAGGATATCGCGACTGGAGCCCTCCAGCAAGCCCAACGGCGGGGAGCGGACGACTGCTGGGTACAGATCCTGGGGCGGAACAGGCGAATCCCCCGAGATCACCTTCCTTTCCCGCCCGATCTCTCTGCCCGGTCCTGCTGCCTGCGGACGCCGCCGCGTTTGGCGGCACCAAGAACCCGAGGTGTCGGCGGGTGGGTCGACCCGCAGCGGAGACAACACGGGCAAAAGCAGTAGATCCGTGGCACGATTAGACAGAGCCGAGCCAGGTGGGAAGGTACATATTGCTGTAATTGGGGCCTGGGGCGAGAGAGGGGAACTACCCCCGAGGGCCGGCCTTTCGACGAGACAGGCCTCCAGAGCGTGCATTGGGCCGGGAGAGTTCCAACTTGACAGCAAACCTCAGGGGAACCAAGCGCAGTGGGGCCAGCAAATCGCTGCAAAGGGGAACTGGGACGGGGCTGGTCTCCCTCTCCCTGACATGCCAGCTTCAGAGAATTCAGTTATAACCCCAAGAAAAAGAGTAATACACTTGGTGTGGCGTCAGAGGCGCGCCCCACACGGGATCACAAATTTGCGCAGGGACTGCTGTGGGTGCTGCCCACCTCCCCTTGCTGAGACCTGAGTCCCCACTGCGGATTGCCGACACTGCTGCCGGGAAAGTAGAAGACCGGCGTGCAAAGCGCAACACGCGCAGACAGCGAGATTGCGGCTAGGCAGACCTCGTGATGCTCCCCGGCTGGGGCACAGAGGGCTCAAGGCAAAGATACAGTCACATCAAATCAAGGCTGATGTACCTACATTGTGAATAAACGTGGAAATCCCCTGGGCCCTATTGATCCTCCCACAGAGAAGACAGAACCAGACACTACTAGACAGTGAAAGCAACAGCCAGAACCCTCAAAATCATGGGCAAACCCGATACTCTGCAGGCCAAACTCCCATTTGAAAGCCAGAAGAGAAAAACTGGTCAGGCAGACGCATCGCAACACGCGGCCAGCCAATTTGGCCCCCCGGAGGACGATACCCAAGGAGATACTGGTGGAGGTCAAGTCCAGCCTCCGCAACATAGACGCTAAATTAGATCTTATGGCAAGCCGCCTAGACAGAATGAAGGAGAGAGTAGATAAACACGACAACAGGTTGGATCAACTGGAGGCTCGAGTATCCGATGCAGAGGACGGTCAGACAAAGGGAAATGAGCAACTACTTAAGATGGAGAAAGTCCTTGAAGTAATAAGAGCCAAAAACGAAGACCTGGAGGCGCGCTCCAGGCGCAACAACCTGAGAATTATTGGGATCCCGGAGTCCACGGCAATAGACAACATAGAAAAATACGTCACGTACATGCTTCAAGACCTCTTCAGAGAAGCCTTATCTCCTGTCTTCATAATCAAGTGAGCCCATAGAGCGCTGGCCCCCAGGCCACCGCCAGGTGCACCAGCCCACCCTATTATTGCGCATATTCTAAACTTCAAATATCGAGACGTGGTGCTGAGGCTCTCTCGTGAACGTGGCATCTGCAATACCAAGGAAACGCGATCTCCTTTTACCCGGACTTTACTATCACAGTTCATACTGCCCGCAGGGAATTTCTGCCAACCAAGAGACTCCTTCAAAAAGCTGAGATAAAGTACGCTCTCCTCTACCCAGCTAAGCTGCTAATCATGCACAATGGAAGAGCTCACCATTTCACTGACGCTAAGGCAGCGCTCAAATTTGCAAAAGGATTGATGGCAAAATTACCCAAACATTCTCTAAGAGATCAAGCCCATGGGAACTTGGATGAAAATGACTGACTTCAATATTAAAAACAATACATTACAGCAAACGATCACCGCAGTGTAACATGGAGATACAAACGATTTAGAGGACCAGTACAGAGTCCGCTTTGACGTCCAGTATCCCAGTCCTTTGGACACATCGCCGATGGAGTTATATATAGGGTGGAAGCCATTATTTCAGCCACCCAGCCAGGACAAGGCTGGGGTGTTCGCGAGGCTCTCCTCCGTCCCCTGGGATGAGTCATCGAGAACAGAGAGACTTGTTATCAGTGAACATCACAGCGGTTCCTATACCGGATGGTATAGTTTGGGACAAGGTTGATTTCGAAATATTCGGTCCGACTGAACTTTTGAAAATTTCTCATTTATTTAAAATTTCATTAAGTGATATCATTACCTCAAGTACCTTTTCTGATGATTGGGACACTGAAACTGTTAATAACATGTTGTCTGATTTAGAAAAACTGCTGCATTTCGAACACTGAAATGTTAGAAAGTAATTCAGACTATGACACTTTGTACTGTTACCAACATTATGGTCATCATTTTCTGCACAAATCTATTTCACCTAGAAATGTGTTTGAGTACCATCAGTGGGAACATTGCCCTACACCACCAAAAGGTAGTTCGCATATATTTGCACAGAAATTTTCATATTTTTCAGGTTTTAACACCACTGATCCGGCCTCATATTATTATAAGGTTACACCAACATCAGCACTGAAAATTATGTTGACAAACACCAAACAGATTTACTCTGCTTCATTTATGGCCCAACTGTCTGAACACAGTTTTGACCTATGGAAGGACACAATAGACTTAAAATCAGTCTGGGGTTCTAGGGACTGGCAAGTCCAGGGAACAGAAGCGCTATTTAGAGCATGCCTCATTCCACAGCAGATGATATTTCTAAACGACACTGTGCAACAGACATCCTGTCTTGGATTAGCCAAGGTCAAGGACCTGAACACAGCTCGATTTCCAACACCATCACAGATGGGAGGGTGGCAAAATTCAACTTCACAGGAAGGGGCAAAAGTAGATGACATTTGAAAGTACAATAGATCAGACCCAAATTGGGAAAAATGGGTGGTTTGGCCCGTAGACACAAACATATGTCATAAACGATTCTTGGGTATTACCGAAGGGTACAGTATTCACAGGCCAGACCCACGTTATGTACAAAGAGAACATCCAGGGGTAGTGACATCCTACAGTGTTGGGAAGTTGTGCCTTGATTGGCTAGAAACCTCAACACTAACAGAAGTGAAACAACACTTAGCCTTACTCTCACAAGACTTGGATCGTAGGGATTTTTTACAAGGTCACAGGAAACAACGTCAGAAACGTTTCATATATGCTGGCATCTATGCTGCCTATAATGAAGAGTGGAAAATATCACAACAAGAGGCCGCAGAGAGAATACGGGAAATAGACCGTATTAACCTAGAAAAATTGTTGGCTGTGGTAGACAATGGGTTAACAACTTTGTCCTCCAGAATATATTCTTTGGGCAACATTGTGTCTTCTGCGATAGATATCCTAGAACAAGATTTGGCCATACTACAACACGGGCAATCTCAATTACGTTCTATCATGTCATTGAGCTGGACGCTGCAATCTTTGCGCGCAGGCTTTGTGCCTTGGCGTTTTATAAACAGTACGTCTCTGTTTTCTGAATATAATCTAACAGATAAACAGGTTGAAATGGCACAAAGGGGAGCTAAATATACAATGTTGCGTATTGAAAAACTGGACCGACTACCATTTACAGTAGCAGAAGCTCCGTCTACTGAATGGCTGATCCATGGCCACATAACTCTACCGGTCACTACTTTTCAGTTTCAATATTGCCTTGAACAACAGCAGGCGGGCAAATATGAAAGAATGGGTAAGGAATACATTAGGGAATCCTGGGATTTACCGTATAGATTTCGATGCCAGAGTGGGGATCGAGAAGTGTTTCTAAGTGGTACAAACTGCAAGAGCGCTTTGAGCGGTTCTCTCATGTGCCGGGACATTACATTGCACGGAGCATGTAATGGTTCGATAGCAAACTTGTCCTGCCACATGAAAGGGACTCCAGCTGCCATGATCAAACCGGTATTCGAGCTGCTCTCAAATGGGAGTTACTTGATGCTGAACGATCAAGGTTGCTGTGGTATGCTCCTGGGCATTGCCTATCTGGTCACTGTAAACTCCAGGGTTACTTGCTGTATGCAAGTATTGTTTCCCCCAACAAGTACAGTCAGGGAGGCGCCGTTATGGCCTTCGTTGAATGTTTCCTTTATACAATTTGATACTTTGAGCAGACTGAAAGCCATGCTTTTACAGCAAACCGTACCCTTAACCTCCGCTCGAGAGAACTTTGATCTTCAAATCGCAAGGACCTCGAGTGTGATACAGGCACTTATACGTACAAACTGCCCCATTAATTTAGCAGAAATGGTGGGTCGTATCTTTAATAAGTCAGATACGAGTGGTATTGTACACCTATTTAAGACCATAGGGTCAGGACTTCTTAGCACCTTTCAGACAATCCTCGGAGTTGTCACAAACTTTATACACTTAGTATTTGAAAGCATTTTTGGAGGTCTACCTCTAATCCTGCTATCAATAGCGGTAGTCCTGATTGTCATTTACCTACTATGCAATGGACGGCCCAATTACCAACGAGATGGCAAACGCGCTCCTGGAGCGGAAATACAGTGAACGCATGGTACAACATCTGGGCACACTGCCCCAGAGGGAACTAATCGCCTCTTGGTTCCTATCGTTTAGACCAGTCTGGATGGACTGCATCCTACCAGTTCTTCGATGCCTGTTTTGCGGTGAAGAATGAGTGTTGGACCTCTGTCTGACACTTGCAACGGACACGCCTGCGGACTTGAATACCCGGCTGGAACCCTTGAGGGCCCATGCTCGGCAATGTCCCCAGCGTATTCCCATCTTGATGGCTGCATTCCTCGAGAATCCGCAGGTGCCTTTTACAACTGGGATAAGCTTTAGCTCCACCACTAGCACCACTAGCACCGAGGTATCGACTACAGGACCTGCTGCCTCTACACCAGCTATTGGCAGTACTGAATATCATCTGTGCTCTATTGACGTACTCTGTGAGGTGTTACAAGGACCGTCCCCTGCAGCAGCAAGCAGTGATGATGTTGCGTCTCCCAGCCAGGACATTTAATCTGTAATTGGCTCATCGTGTGCTTTGAAAGAATTCGGATTTTCATTTTCTCTAAAATTAACTAAATTTGGAACACTTCCTAAAAATTGACACTTTCTCGCTGAAAAGCATGGCCTTTTGACGCTTGTAGACATTCAACTTATATAAACGAACTCAAATTAGGACTGTGGCTTAAGTGACAATTCCAAACAACTAATTTTCGTAGTAAATTTTTTAATTTTCCCATATTTGTTTTTAAGCTGTTTTTAAGATAATTTTAATACAAGATTTTAACGAAGTTCGTTGGAAAATGTTCCATGCAATACTATCTGTTAAAGAGAATAGTTCACTAGCATTTATTTCATTGTTGACTGTTTGGAAGAGGAGTGGGTGTTATGTGCCATATAGGTACCCTAATATAGGCCCGGGTAACATCATACCCCTTCACCTACATTACCTCCCCTACACTACACTGTAACAAGCCTTTTTAGGATTGAACCTTTACCTAGTTCTAGTCTTGGGTGCAGAAGGAGGGTGTCTCCTGAACAATAGAGTCCTATAACTCCATCAATAGACTCACACAGTATGAATGGATATTCATAAGGGTTCTTAGAAACCAGGCTGGGGCTACACCACCTTCCTCCCCACATCTACGTACACGGTTCATCCCATACATCATCCTCAAATCCAACAATGGCTAATACAAGCAACAAGGGACAAAGGAGCCCTAGATATGTTCTGTATAAATATAGCACCTCTTGCTAGTATTAGGCAGAGGGAACCAAGACTTCCTGGCCGACACACTGACCAGAGACGCTGAGGCTCCTACATGCAGACGCTCCAGCTGACAGTGGTCTGAACATCCCTTGCGGGGTGTCCAGCTCGAGACCAAGAGGGGCTCCTACATTCTCACTTCAGGTGATGGGGTTCGACTGAATCCTAGAGGGATTCTTGACTTTACACCTACTCACATGCTAGGTACATTTAGGTACATCTAGATAGGCATTGTAGGAGTACGCGTTTTCTTTTATCACTGCATTTTATATTCATGTATTTATTCATGCGTAGTGCAAGATGGTAGAACTGTACTATCCATTTATATTCATAGTACTGCTAATCATATATCTCTGCTACTGTCTAATGGTTGTTGCAGCTCATATATTCTACACGAGAATAACAACTGTTCAATAAACCTTTTATTGAAACGCCCAGGCTGTTTATTCTGTGTATCTCTGAGACAAGATAAGTGAGCACGAGTGACTGAGTGAAAAGTAGTACATTGTTTCCACGATTCTGAGGGATCAGGGTTGTCATGTTCTGAGGTTGCCAGAAACTATTCTCTCCCCGATAAGAGAAGACACTAGTGGCACTGTGAGCTAGCTTATGCAAACAGGCTAACATTTTCGGTGGGGGTGTTTAGAATCCGTCTGCCACCAAACCCACAGTTTATGTTATCCGAACGCGCAGGTCCTGTATGGGCAATATAGGAACTACACGACACTGCTAAAAAAAAAAACACCCTCGATACAGCTAAACCAGAGAACTTTCGCCCCATATCTCTCCTACCATGGGTATCCAAGATCTCTGAGGCCTACATTAATTCCATCTTGACAGGATTTTTGGAAGATAACAACATACTAGACCCCTCTCAGAATGGCTTTCGCCCGGGTCACAGCACGGAGTCTGCTCTCCTAGCTGTGACCGAACATCTGAGGGTAGCACTAGATGCGGGACGCACTTCGGCACTGATTTTATTAGATCCCAGTGCCGCGTTTGAGACGGTTTCCCACCAGATCCTGCTGCAACGGTTGGAGGAGGCGGGCATTGTGGGCTCTGCCCTGGATTGGTTTGTCTCTTTTCTCTCTGAAAGGACCTTCCAGGTGACGGCCCCCCCTTTTGCCTGTAGTAGCACTCTCTGACGATTCCGTGCAGGACGCTCGCAAGTTTCGGAGAGATCTCGCAGCTATCACTGAGTGGATGACTGCCAACTGCCTCCAGCTTAACGCCAGCAAGTCTGAGATCTTGCTGGTAGGGAGAGACTCAGAGCTGTGGAGTGAACGCTGGTGGCCCGCTACCCTGGGCTGTTCACCCGCCCCTAAACAGGTGGTAATAAATTTAGGTGTCCGGGTTGACTCGGCCCTTAGCTTCCAGGTCCAAACTAAGAAAGTGGCAGGGACCTGTTTTGGCATATTGCGGGGGCTCAAACTGCTGCTGGGTTTTTTCGATTCATCCATCAGGCAGGTTATCATTCAGGCCTCCATTTTGTCTAGACTGGATTACGCTAGTTCGCTCTACCTGGGGACTAACAAGACAGAAATCCTGAGACTGCAGAGGGTTCAAAACGCGGCTGCTAGAACTCTCCTTGGCCTCCCTAGATCCTGCTCTACTACTAGTGCCATTCGCCGACTACACTGGCTGCCAGTGGCCAGACGCGTATAGTTTAAGTCCCTCTGCATTGCTTTTAAAATTTTGAATTTCTCCTCTCCTGGCATCCTGGCCAACCTGCTTTTACCTTATACTCCCACTCGCCAGCTCCGCTCTATGGGTCAGCATCTGGCGGTAGTTCCTCGGGTGAGGAGGGTGCGTGCTGGTGGGCGCTCCTTTCGCACACTGGAAGCCAAACTCTGGAACTCTCTTCCAATACATATCCGCGGCATTAAGAATTACCTGGCATTTCGTAAGGCAATTAAAACGCACCTCTTCCCTCCGCTATAGGCCCTGCTTTTCGCTAGTATCCTCCTAATTTCTGCTATCAGCGCTGGGACGCCCCTTTGCCGGGGCAGCTGTGCGCTTTATAAAAAGTATAACATAACACTGCAACCCCCATCTATCTGACCACTGCTTCAATGCCTCAGCCTGTCTTTTGGATGCTGTATTGTGGGGAGGGGGTGGGTGGGCTCGATCAAAGTCCACATCCATAACAGCATTAAAATTCCCTCCCAACACCCAAAGATATATGGTCTAGTCTGCTAAGAGAGAGGACAGTTGTGTCAGGTAAGCGTCTTGATCAACATTAGATGCGTAGATACATCCCAGCACGGTTGGTGTCCCATCCAGGGTCCCCTGTGGGAACACATAACGACCCTATGTATCATTCCTAGATTCTAGTAATTTGAGTGGGACCCTGCACAAAGCCAGATTGCGGTACCGTGCAAATGAGGAATATGAGGTATGAAACAACTGTCCACACCACTTTACATATTTTCAAGGCCTCATGTGTGGTTAGTTGCATTTCCTGCAGAAACGCCATATGCACTTGATGCCTTCTTAACTATGCTAGCACCCTTTACCTTTTATATATGGACTCCAATCCACACACATTCCATGTAACGATATTTAAGATGTTCAGAGCGACCGACATCCTGTTCTGTGTGCATCTTGAGTCACCTCTCCAACCCCACCCAACTCCCACCTCTCAGCGTCCTGCCTTCAAGTAATGCAGAGGGTGACATTAGATAACAAGGAACTCCCTGGTGTAACTTCAGGGGCCAACCGAAAATATGCGGTGGACCAAACATTGTAAACAGTAGATGGAATACCAACATCATACAACAGTTGCCTTCACTAGCGGGAGATGCGTGACAATAGACCTACGATGCCTGTAAGGCTGGACTGGAAGGGAAACATTGTTAGGCCAAGCGACTAGACCTAGGACCCCACCCTTCCATGCACTGGAGAATATGGAGACAGCATCTTTTCTAGCGATACAAAAGGGGATGATGGACGGAACGTTTGAGCCAATCAAACACTCACCCCCAGTCAACTGATCTGGGTTTAATCCATCATCATTCTTTAGCTCACTCCACCACCCCAGTTCAGACATGGCCATATGCAAATCAGTCTGACCCTGTGCCTCATGGGAACAGTCCAGCCCGAACTGCCAAGCCATGTCTTCCCTGGACCGGAAACAAGCATCCTAGGACCGGTTTCTGGCATTCCAGCCGTCATCAGCCAGGCTTGCTTGAATCCAGTGGCAAAGTGAGCAAGGGACCCACGCCTGGGCATACCCCGCCAACTTAGGGCGAACAAAGCGATACAAAAGGGGATGATGGACGGAACGCTTGAGCCAATCAAACACTCACCCCCAGTCAACTGATCTGGGTTTAATCCATCATCATTCTTTAGCTCACTCCACCACCCCAGTTCCAGACATGGCCATATGCAAATCAGTCTGACCCTGTGCCTCATGGGAACAGTCCAGCCCGAACTGCCAAGCCATGTCTTCCTGGACCGGAAACAAGCATCCTAGGACCGGTTTCTGGCATTCCAGCCGTCATCAGCCAGGCTTGCTTGAATCCAGTGGCAAAGTTGGCGGGGGTATGCCCAGACGTGGGTCCCTTGCTCACTTTGCCACTGGATTCAAGCAAGCCTGGCTGATGACGGCTGGAATGCCAGAAACCGGTCCTAGGATGCTTGTTTCCGGTCCAGGAAGACATGGCTTGGCAGTTCGGGCTGGACTGTTCCCATGAGGCACAGGGTCAGACTGATTTGCATATGGCCATGTCTGAACTGGGGTGGTGGAGTGAGCTAAAGAATGATGATGGATTAAACCCAGATCAGTTGATTGGGGGTGAGTGTTTGATTGGCTCAAACGTTCCGTCCATCATCCCCTTTGTATCGACAGCATCTTTTCTACCCACAGTTCTTCCCAATAGAAAGTGGAGTGTGTGAAAATCGAACTTATTAGGCAAGACAGTGCTATGGAAGAAAAGGCCAAATCAGTGATGTTTTGGGTATAACTCTTGACAGTGTCACCATAAATTAGACTAACAGCCCTCAACCCAGCAAATCATGCATCATCTGAGGCGTTATCCTAGAGAACAGTGCCATACTGCCAGCAGAGTCTGAATCAGAGGGACTATCTCGGGGAAACCTGGAGCTGTTAAGTTCTGTGGAGCGTCGCAGGGAGTGTTCAGAGCAGAGCACACTGCGTTGGCCCTCTGAGGCATGCTGTTGCGACAGGGCGGATCCTGAGGCAGCTCTTCGTTTGGTCCCATGGCAGCGGGATCTCGGCATTCACTGTGCTTTGGTTGGATAACCCCCTGGTGGTAGCTGTCGCTGGGAATCCAGGAAGTGCTGTTCTGGCCAGTTCCATGCCTCTTCAGGTGTATCGAAAAAGAGGAAGCGCTGACCATGGAGTACTTTTAATTTAGTCAGAAAAAGCAGCGTATAATTGAAACAAACCTTTCGCAACTGTTTCTTAAGCTCCAGGAAAGTTGCACACCTGCTCTGTACTGTGATTGTGTAATCTTGGAACAGAGAAATCGTGGCGTTTTGCATGTGGATCGGTGCCTGTTCACCTGCAGCTCATGGTAATACATCCCCGTCCCTGAAGTTGAGTAACATTGCCACCATGGGGCGCGGTGGCTCACCGAGAATTGATTTTCTTGAGGGAACCCTATGGCTTCTTCCCACCACAAAAAATGTCAGACAGTCCTGTGGGAGCCACCACTGTACAGAACCATTTCTCAATGAAATGAGTGGGGCAAGGCCCCTCTGCCCCCTCCAGAACACCCACGATCCTTATATTGTTTCTACGTGACCTTCCCTCTGCATCATCTGCCCTATCTTGAAGCTGTTCAACCTGTCTACGCAATTGCAAGAGTTGGGTTGAATGTTCTGCCTGGACAGGTGCAAATGTGGCGAGGGCTTGTTCGTTTGTCTTGATCTTGTCAGCCACTTTACGTTGGTCATCTTGAGTAGATAAATGTCTGTTGTATTGGCTCCCATCCTTTGCTGAAGCAAAGCTCATGATTCCCTAATTTTGTTAAGAATGATGTCAAGTTTATCCTTTTGCATCGGAGTATTGGTCGGGGATACATAGTCTTCCAGAGTATGCCCCGGCGAGGTATCCAAGGTCGCAGACGGTGTTGGTGCAGGTTGCGACCGTTTCTCAGTAGTTAATTTGGTGCGGCCCATTTTGAAAAACAAGTAACTAGGATTCAAGATGTCAATGGAAGGTAGAGTAAAGTATCGTAGCTTCCTTAGTGCAACCCCTACGTTCTTATATCAGTCTTTACTGCAGTTGCCGGGCATGCAGTGTAGTAAATAATAGGGCCCAACTCAGTAGGGCACACCCGTGCTCAAGGTAATGTCCACGTGCAGGCCACAATTAGGGGAGTGGGGAGGCCAGAACCACTGCACTTAATCGAGTAAGTATTAGAGATCTGCGGTTAGCCAAGTAGTGGGCCTGGTTTCTCAGTAGATGCCACTGGTATTGACGGAAAGCTGGGTCCAGGCAATACGCGGCAATGAGCACAACTGCCTGCGTTAGGGATACAGCATGTCAGTCGGATTACCTATAAGCCTTGTCCCATGTAAAAGGCAGGATTGTGCATAGATATTGAAGGAGATGTATTGCCGGTTGTGGGCTTCTGCTAAGGTTGCTACTCTCACGATCTGTGCAGCATATGCAGGGCACTTGTCACAAGGTCGATCTACTCACTCAGTCTCCAATGCAGAGGCCGCCGGTGGAGGTTGTATTGTGATTCTTCAAGCGTGCCGGACAGATGATGATAGGAAGTGTATACCAGGGATGGCTGAGCCTTAATCCTGGCCCCGTCAATAGTTGAGCCCTCGGCTGCTTCACGCCGCTGCTCCTGTAGGGTCAGCTGTGTGTTCCCCGCAGAGCTATGGGCCACTCTACCGCTGGGAAGCCTATCTCTGCAGCCAAGCCCTCAGCGCCACGGGTAGGCCCGTGGTCCAGTCCAATCGGGGCAGCAGCCCCGATTCTGGGTGCACCAGATTCACAATGCACTTTGCCACAGGAATCCAGGTCAGGCGTACAGTTTATGTATAATCAGCGCTCATTGCCGGGAGGGTGGGAAGAGCGTACCACCCGGAAGGCCCGGCAGAGAGGCCTCGGCCCCAATGCCGCACCACTGCAAGAGTCGTCCAGGCCATGGCCCAACCCCCGTCCCGCAGCAGCTCACGGCCGCTCGCCGCTGTCAGCCGTGCCTCCCCGCTCCTGATCCGGGCCCAGGGGATTGTCACAGGACTTCCTCAATTCTTCGGACTACTCTCATCCAACGCCAGAGGGGCCATCCACACCTTGCGCAGTTGAATAGGCCCGGGCCGCATGGCCCTAGGGATTCTAGGCGAATGACGGAGGCTCTCTCCTTCACTACAAAGCAGCCCCCCTGCACCACCCCCCCGGGCTTTGCCCGGGTTCCCGGGGAGGAGAGCACCACGGGGAGTGTGTGATGAGGCCCGTTCCGCAGCCCATGCACCCTACCTCCACTGGGGATACGCGAGGCTCAGGCCGCTGCTCTGCCCCTCAGCAAAACTCTGTGTACGTCAGTCTTCCCTTGTGCCAGTAGTCGTCCCAACACCATTAATTAGTGCAGGCAGCAGGAGGAACAACTGCGGGCGAAGTTATCAGCCTGATGCAGCCTCCAAAAGGGGATAATCGAGTGGATAGCGGGGCCTAGGTCCGGTAGTACGGGATTAGACGTCTGCCATCTTGGCAGTCAGCTACGCCCCCTCATGTCCTTCTTTTTAAATACATTGCACCCTGCACTCTGGGCTGTCCTGAGACTACCCTAGGGGTGACTTATATGAATTAAAAAGGAAGTTTTGGGCCTGGCAAGAGGTTTAACTTGCCAGGTCGACATGACAGCTTAAAACTGCACACACAAACTCTGCAATGACAGGCCTGATTCATGTTTAAAGGGCTACTCAAGTGGGTGGCACAGCCAGTGCTGCAAGCCCATTAGTAGCATTTAATTTACAGGCTGTGGGCAAATGTAGTGCATTTTACTAGGGGCGTATAAGTAAATTAAATATGCCTGTTGGGTATAAGACAGTTCTACCATGTTTTAAGGAGAGAGCACAAGCACTTTAGCACTGGCTAACAGTGGTAAAGTGCACAGAGTCCTAAGGCCAACAAATACAAATTAGCAAAATGTGGGAGGAGCAAGGAAAAAGGTTTGGGGGTGACCCTGCAGGGACGCTCATTTCCAACACAACCCCGTCCAGGCTAAAGCAAGGGTAGACTAATTGATGGACATCCCTTTTTAAAAAAAAATTTGTTTATTGATTTTTCACACATTAAATCACATCAGACATGAGAGAACAAACCACATTGCCACGGATGTTCAATTATAGGTACATACAGCACAGTTCTAGCAAATACATCGGAGTTCGGCAATGAAATAACACTCTGTAAGGGAAAGGTATAACATTGTACAGCACATTACAGTATTAGTTCATGACATTGAATAACTGTACGAGAAGATAATCGTGAATTAGCAACTAGGAATAATCATGAGTGAGCATCCGGGACCATATTGCGCATGTGTATAGTCAGTGCATATTACTGGGAGCCAGGCAAGACACAGATCCCTCCCAGAGGGCTTGGGTGGGGGGAACGGGCATCTCATCAAGTCTCAACATGGTGTGCCAGGAGATAGGATTGTAGTGGCCCCCAAATATCTCTGGGGCGTGAGGAGGTTGGGAATAATTCAGCATATGTGTGTTATGTTAAAAGTTCTTGTATAGCGCACGTACACTATACGGTTTCATGGCGCTGAAGAGGCAAAGAGAAGGTTGCAGAAAACTGAGGTTAGATGTTAAAAGATTGAGCAAACAGACGGGTCTTCAGCATTTTTCTGAACTGTGCGTAGGTAGAGGTCAGTCTAATCTCCACGGGGAGAGAGTTCCAAAACTGGGGGCCTAGGACAGCAAATCTAAGGCCTCCGAGCTTTTTGCGTTTAAAAGAAGGAATAGTCAACAAATTTTGATGAGAAGAACGCAGATCCCGGGAGGGGATATATCTTGAAATCATAGACGAGATAAAAGCAGGGCTGCAACCATGAAGAGCTTTAAAAATGGTGCAACCCAGCTTGAAAGCACACCTTTTAGCCACGGGAAGCCAGTGTCAATTTTTCATTATGGGAGTCACATACTGCCATTTTGGTTGATGAAAAATTAGTCTGGCAGCTTGGTTTTGAACCAACTGAAGACGTTTTAGTTGGTAAGAAGGAATGCCACAGTATAAAGAGTTGGCATAGTCCAAACGGGAGATCACCAGGGCTAAGATGACCAAGGTCAGAGCTTCCCTGGACAAAAATCTGCTGATCTTCCTTATTCTCCGTAATTGGAAGAAGCCTGCGGAAACTACTGAGCTTATTTGGGCATTCATTGATAGATCACTAGAAATCACCATGCCTAAGCTTTTGGCAGAGTCCGCAGGCTTCGGGGGGTAACCTAGAGAAGATGGCCAAAAATTGGAATGCCATGGATTGGAAGGGCCAGCTGTGAGAATCAGCTCAGTTTTATCGGGATTCAACTTGAGTTGGTTGGAATTCATCCAATCACTAATAAAAATCATAGTGGATTGAAAGTGGGTAACAGACGATAATGACGAATCGATTTCGAACACCAATTGGAGATCGTCCGCATAGTTGAATGTCCCAACCCTTTTTTCTCTTAAGGAACGAATTAGAGGGAGAAGATACAGATTAAAAAGAAGGGGGGAGAGAGAGAGGAGCCCTGGGGAACCCCACAGGTTAGTTCCCTCTTGTTGGACGAAAAATTAGCCAACCGAACTGCTTGACAGCGGTTACTAAGGAAAGAGGAAAGCCATTTCAACGCCAGACCCTGGATCCCGGCACTTCCGACACGGTCCACCAAGATATTGTGGTCGACCGTGTGTGTTTGCTCTTGCCAGAATATCAGGTCTGCAACCCATTCCTTGAATTTAGGTGCCCTTCCACGTCCCCACCTGCAGGCCACCCGCCGACGAGCCAGTAGTAGAGTGAATGATGCGAATTTACGGTAAGCTACGGGCAGTTGTTCAGTATACCCAAGTAGTGCTAGTAGTGGGGACGCCTGAAGTGTCATGGAGATCATCAGACCCAGTGCAGTAAATAACTGTTTCCAATATGCATTAACCGAGCAACACTCCCAAGCCAAGTGCAGAAAGTCAGCTCCTTCCGCCCGGCATCTGTCACAGCTGTTAGTGTCTCTCAGCCCGAATTTATGTAGTTTAACTGGAGTGTAGTAGGTGCGGTGTAAATTTATAATGTATGAGACAGAGCCGACTACTAGAGGAAATCCGCTCCGTCTGCTGGCAACAATACACCCACTGTTGATCTGTGAGGTCCTGTCCGAGCTCTGCTGACCACTTATCTCAAGCAGCGCATGGGAGAGAGTCAGTGTCATTGTATAGGTTATGATAGAGTGCAGAGACTAAATGAGAGGTGGAGCTCGCGCTTAGTGTGAGTTGTAAGGGGGGAACCGTCGAGGGTTCGTGAGGGTATGCAGGAGTACAGTCTTTAATCCCCTGGCGCAAGCGAACGTATAGGAAGATTTCCATGGTAGAGGGCGGGGGATCCGAGTATAATTGTTGGAGTGTACGGAATGTGCCGTTCAGGTAGAGATCGCCCCAGCACTGTATACGTCGCTGAAGTTTAACTCTTTTGAACACTCCTTCCTGTAGTAAGGATAGCTTTGGATGATAAGTGAGTGGAAGCAACGGGGAGAATAGCATGGGAGAGTGGAGGCGGCGAGCGATATGGGTCCATGCCTTGATTGTGCATTCAACGGAGGATGGGCATGGGGCTTTAGGCGCTACCGTGGACAATATAACCCCGTCCAGCGGGATCGGATGTGCGAGCCAGTGCTCGGTTGCTACATGTGGCGTGTATATGGGATGGCGGAACCAGTATTGGGCATAATGGGCCTGGGCACATAAATAATACAGTTCGAAATTGGGGACATCAAAGCCACCCTGGGAGTACGGTCTCGCGAGTACGTCCGATTGAATACGGGGTTGCCGGCCACCCCACACGAGTCGAAGCAGCTCCGTGCGGAGCAAGGAGAAAAAATGTCTACCCGGGGTGTACGAAAAACGGGTATAAAAATTTCAGAAGGATAACCATTTTTATAAGGGAGATACGGCCCGCCATATTAAGAGGGAGTGCGTTCCACCTAGTGATGTAGCCCGTTACTCGGTCAAGCGTTCGCCCGTAGTTAAGCCGCAACAGTTCCTGGCGGTCAGCAGTAACATGTATACCCAGATACTTGACCTCAGTAGAGCACCATTCTATGGGGTAGTCTGTGACGAATGGCGTCGCCACCGCAGTTAGTGGGAAAATCTGAGATTTAGCCCAGTTTATATGTATACCGGAAAGCCCACCAAACTTGACAAATTCTCGCAGGAGCGGATTGAGGTGCTGTTTGGGGATTTTTCACATATAGGGTAACATCATCTGCGTATAAGGAAATGAGAATCGGGCGAAGGAAACAATGAAGACTTTTCTCCCGAGGGTGTTGTCGAATTTTTGCAGCTAAGGGTTCTATGGCGAGGGCAAACAGGAGAGGAGATAAGGGGCAGCCCTGTCGGGTACCGCGCGAAAGAGATAAAGTGTGTGATACATGTCCATTAATAAGAACTTTCGCCTTCGGGGAAGTGTAAAGGAGATGAATATACGCTAGAAACCCGGTAGGCAAACCCATGCATTAGAGAATAGTAAAAAGGTAATCCCACTCAACCGAGTCAAATGCCTTGGTGGCATCTAGAAAGACTGCGACAAGAGCTAATTAGGGGTCGACATTTTGGAGTATAGAAAAGAGCGTTCGGAGATTGTGGGATGTCGCTCTCCCAGGTATAAACCCAGCCTGGTCCGGTAACACCAGCTTCTCCATCAGGAGACTGAGGCGATTAGCCAACAGTTTAGCAAGGATTTTTGCTTCAGTGTTGATAAGGGATAGGGGGCGGTAGGAATCGCACCCGTCCGCGGGTTTGCCGGGTTTCAAAAGCGAAGTAATGAGTGCTTCCCGCATTGTAGCTGGTAAAATGTGAGTCTCCTGGGCTTCGAGATAGACCTCCTTTAGCACTGGGAGTAATTGGTCAAGATATGTTTTGTAAAATTCAACAGGGAGCCCGTCGGACCCTGGAGCCTTCCCCGATTTCATTTGCATATTGGCTTCACGGAGTTCATCGTCTTCAAATGGGGCGGATAAGAACTCCCTCTGATTGTCTGCCAACCAGCCTAGAGCGATATGCTGAAGATAGTGAGATAAATCCGGGGGAACAGTTCTACGAGAACTGTAGAGATCAGTATAAAACTCGGTGAACGTGTGAAGGATCTCGAGGGAATCCCGGTGCCGCACGCCAGTTCCATCTACAATTCCTGTTATGTAATTAGAGAAGCGGGGGAGGCGAATTTCAGTTGCTAGAGCCCTACCAGGTCGGGACCCTTCCCCATACCGTCGGGCCACGAAGTATTTGCCCCGGAATTTGGCTTCCCGCTCGGCCGTGGAGGTATAGTCAGTAAGCTTTTCCCGGAGCAACGCTCGTTGGGCACCCGATGTCTCGTCCCATAAACCGTTCTCGAGGTGTTTCAATTCACCCTCCAAACATCTCAATTCACGACGGATGTCCCGAAGGACTCCGAAACTTTTAGACATACATGTGCCGCGCATCGTAACTTTGAATGCCTCCCAGACCGTGCCGACATGTGTGACAGTACCTTTGTTGCGGTTAAAAAATTCCAAAATCTCGTCCCCAAGCTCTGTCTGGAAGACAGTATCTAACAATGCCTCAGGTATTAGCCTCCAGCAGCGTGGAGTCGCAAGAAGATTGGGAGGCGCAATTGTTACACAGACCGGTGCATGGTCGGAAAAGGTCCGAGCTAAGTGCTCAGCCGAGAGGATCCAGGGGCAAACCCCCCGGGTACATAGCCAGTAGTCAAGGCGCGACCATGACGAATGTGCCGTGGTGTAGTAAGTGCCTTACTTCCCTTGCGGGTGAACATGTTGCCAGGCATCAATGAGGCAGTGGTCTAGAATCAGCCGGGATAGCGTGTCTTGGGTTTTGGTGTAATGATGTGGAAGGGGATTAGACCTATCAACTGAGGGACATACAGTAGTGTTGAAATCACCTCCCCATAGAACGTGAGTAGACCCCACCTTGAGAATGTGTCCCCAGAGGGTAGTAAAAAAAATCCGGATCGTCCGTATTGGGTCCATAACAGCAGACCAGCGTAACGGATTGGGTACCCAGCGTGCCCCAGAGCATGCAACTTCTCCCCGAAGGAGCACTGTAAGCGCCTCCATAAATGAAGATGGTGTTCTTTTTAATTAAAATCAGCGTACCACGCGAGTACGTAGAATAAGAGGAAAAGACCCGATCACTGGCCCATCTGGTTCCAAAGCACTGGGGGCGGCGGGGGTCTGTGTGTGTTTCCTGCAGCAATGCGACTTGTATGTGATGCCTATCAAGGTAAGCAAGGATCTGCCGACGCTTACGTGGGTCGCCAAGGCCCCTGACATTCCAGGTGTGTAATTTTAAACGTAGCTGATCAGAGTGTAGAACCATACCAGATTATACTGTGCCGTAGAGATGATGTCTTGTAGTGCAGTGAGCGTACGGATCGTGCGGTGTGAGCTGACATGTCTATCTGCAGATGTGACAAAAATACAACAACAAAAATACAACAATCCCAAACGAGGCACCACTCGCGGTAGCACACAAATCGTGCCGGTAGCGTATTGGAGTCTCAAAACCACAACCACCTCCACCCACATCAGCACTCCATTTGTGCTGTTGCATGATTGCCCACCCCCAGCCCCAAATCCCTCTAATGTAACAGTCCAAAACAAATGAACCATAAGAGTCAAACAAAAAGAAAATACGATGCTTGGGGGAACACCCATGTGGGGGGGCCGGTGGAACACGAAACCCTCCCGTCTCCCATCCCAAAACTGCAATGCAGTGTCCCAGATCCATAAGGACCTAGAAGGGGAGAACACCGGGGGGAGGGTGCTTGGCAAGGTCGAGAACAAACCTACCAGTAGGGGACAATAAGACCCACCAAAGTGTAATATACTGCTTACAATTCAGAGGGAGTGTACAACTGTCCGTGACTAAACACAGGAGAGCAAAAAAAATAACAAATAATTAAAAAACAACAACACTAGCCTACATTGATTGTGACCACAGCACGTGTAGGCAGTGGACGCATTAGCTGAGAGTAAGCAGAGCGTAACATTCAATAGTGAGGGTAGTGGGGCCGTTGGCGATGTTCAACTAGCGACGGAGCTTTCAGTTCAGCTTCCTGCAGGGGATGAAGGTCTGGAATCCTGGTCGGTGGAATCCTGGCGTGGCGATCTACGCTTAAGAGACTTAAGGAAGTCCTCGGCTTGCTGCGGATTGGTACAAATGATGGTTTTACCTTGATGAGTGATCCGCAGCCGTGCCGGATACATGAGGGCATAGTCAACTTGGGCTTTTGCTTGACTTGCAGAAATTTCCGGCGGGCTTCCTGGACTGTGACAGTAAAGTCTGGGTATATGGTAAACTCATTACCCTCAAAGGATAGTGATTTTTTCTCTCGAGCCATCTTCAGTGCAGTGTCTCGGTCCCAATAGTTGAGGAGGCGAGCCACGATGGGACGTGGCGGGCTACCAGGAGGAGGGCGAGGGCCAAGAGAGCAATGTGCATGTTCTACGATGAGTTGTGCTGAGAAGGGCTCAGGGCCGATGGCAGCCAACAAGAGGCGTTCGATTTAGTCCTCCATGCGGCCTGTGTTCGTGCTTTCCGGTATGCCCAATACACGGATGTTATTGCGGCGGCTGCGGGCCTCGAGATCCTCATTTTTGGCCTCAATGATTTTCAGGAGTTTATCCATTTGCGTCATTTGACGTTGCACCTGGGAGCCCGCATCCTCCGTGTCAGAAATGCGCTGTTCATCGTGTTTGTCCACTTTCTGCACAAGGAAGTCGAGGCGGCTATTCATAGTGTCCATCTTACCAGAGAGATCAGTGAGGCTGTGTTGCATAGCTAATAATAGCGTCTTGACCTCGTCTGCCAGGGCTGTCTGCGTCTCCTGCGACTGTTCGGGGCCTAGTTGGCTAATGTCATCTGCATTGGACCTTGTAGCCACCTTTTTGGAGTCAAAGACCAGCTTAGGCTGGCGGCAATCAGGCTTCCCCATTGTTGAGATCAGGGAGCTGGCAGGAGTAAGCCAGGAATTGTGTAGGGAGACTGAACGGAGGCTGGTATGTCCAAGGGGTCACCGCAGGAGGCGATATGTGGATGGTGAAGCTCCGGAGGAAGGGTGGACAGTATTGGAGAGGTGTGGACAGTCACAGTAAGGAGCCAGGGCAGCTCCCTACAACAGCCTCCAATATGGCCTAAGATGGAATCTGCGCCGCAACGGCAGGGGGGCCACCAGTCGTAGCAATTCAGTGTGGTAAAGCAAGCACACCAAACTGCCACTACGAGGATCTTACAAGCGGTCGGCAGGCCGGTATCAGCGATGGCCTTTAGGGAATGAGTGAGCCCTGTAGCGTGACTGCAGTTGGCAGAGAGAGCGTCAGCACCCAACACCAGCGGCGCAGCACATGTAAGAACGGACCACTATAGACACCATGCAAGCACATCCAACCCACCAGGGCAGGCTAAATGTCTCCCAAACGCCATGGCGCCTACCGGCGGCCCACCGGTAACACTATGCGCATCCACAACAGGTCAAGGGTGCAAGCTCACAGTAGCGGGCGGAGTGCCGGGAATAAGGCCCACAATCTGCGCGCTCGGGCGGCACCTCCACCATTCCCCAGGGAGGACAGTAGGCAGTCCAGCTCCGCAGACGAGGGTCTCAGGCAGCCGCAGCGGCAATCGGAAGCGGCAGGGAGCACCACGGTGCACCGCTGGAGTCCAGCACGGCGGGATCGGCAATGGCGGCAGCTTCGTTGCAGTGAAAGTCGATAGCGCAAGGTAGGGAGACCAGTCTTCACCGCTCGCATGGAGTGGCGTCCGCTGCGAGTATTTACTTAATTAGCAGGTGATAGAGGCTGGGGTGATAATGAGGTCCCCCGGGACGCCCCGGAGCGCGGCTGGCGGGAGGTCTAACTGAGTAGCGTGAAGCGTCGCTCTGTCAGGGCCCCGGGATCAGCAAAGGGCAGCAGGCACCTCACCGTGTGTCTCCGACGGCGCTGATAGATCACCGCCTCTCTTCCTCCACATGGCAGCGGCAGCTGGGCTGGTAGTCGGGCGGATGTGCAGCAGGCATGGGGAAACAGCATGCGCCGCCGGCAAATGGGGCCCGCCGCCACGTGGGATCCCCGGGACTCCCGTGACAGCGGCAGCCGCGTCGGCCTCCAGGAGATGCAGCACGCTCGCCCCTCGCCAGATAGAGGCCGATCTGGAGCCAGTTAGCAGCGTCCGGGGGCCACGAAAATCACCACAACATCGCAGGATACATCAAGAAGTGAGCTGCAGGCATTTCAGTCTAGATTCATGCGGTAGGGGTAGGATCTTTGATGGATTTTTCTTGCCAAGCTGCCAGAGCCTCACAGGTGTGCGGCCATCTTGGTCGTGCGCCACCTAGCGCCCCCTAATTGATGGACATCCCTGCCTAGAATGTGGGCAATGGCCTCTACTGCAGGGGCACTTGTCAGTTCTACGCCTCTCTGAACTCAGTTAGATACCTCTGTCAACACTCTCCTGAGCCACTGAACTGACCCATGAGGAGCCCTTCTCCTTACCTGTGGACCCCATCTGTGCAGCACCTAACCTTAGTGTGCTCACAGATGCACCCCAGGAGGCAGACAGTACCAACATGGTCAACAAAGTGATGTGACCCATTTCACCCCTTGGATCAGACTTCTGTCCCGAACCCAAGGAAAACTGTCCACAAGGACAACACCAAAAAAGGCCACTGACAGCTGTCAGTGTCCACAACCAGATCCCAGGGCATTCATGGGTCTCTGACCTCTGTAGTGTCTCAAAGTGGGGGGCAGTAGACCCAGGTGTCTTGCATTCTTTCTCCACTCTACCTCCCATCAGTTATGGGGTGGTATCCTGGAACTGGTCCTTCAACCAAGGGTCTGTACCCTTAGACTGAACAGGAGTCAGTGGCGAATCCTTCCTCTCTCTGTCCTTCCATCTGGGCTTCTGTACCCTCCTTTTGGGCCCTGGGTGGCCACCCCTCACAGCTCTTCTATCACCAGTGGCAACTCATTCCCCAGAATACTGTTAATGGGCATGCAGGGACTAACTATGGCCCTCCCCAGGGTCACCTCCCCACTCCAATCCAGGGATACCAGAACCATGGGGCAGAGAAATTCCTACTGCATTGCCTGGATTACCTTACATGCCTGACTGGTATACTTCTCTGGGGAAGCCAGCTTTTCAACTACTTTCTGGCTGGCCCTGGTATCCCTCAGAGCATTGACAGGGACCCCATTTTCCTTGACCTGGTGGAAGTGATGACTCCCGCCCTCAGGGATCTCCAGTCTACCCTCTCAGTTCACTCCCAAACTAAGGGAGACTAGGGCATGATCTATCTCTTGCCCCTTGGGACTACTTCCCTCTAAGGCCACATGGACACCCCAGTAGACTTATCACCAGTGGGTGGTTTCTTTGGACAGATAGAGTCCCCCTGCTTATGGTTTAGCTGGGAACAATCAAAGTAGCGGGATTGGACATGGGGCACCCTGGGCCACTGCCCACCAGAACCTCTCTCCTTCTGCTCAGTAGGGACATGGGAACCCTTTCCTTTCCCCTAAATTTGAGACTTTTCTGGGTCTCCGTTGGCCTCCCCCTCCTTTTGTTGGGGGAACCTGAACCACTCTTCTTAGGGTCATCTCCAGGTACCTTTTGTGGATACTCTGGTGCTGATCCCGAGGTTCACCTCCTAAGCAAGTTTCCTGGGATCAGCAAGCTTGCTATTTACCAGGTGTTGGCCCAGCTCTGTAAAACAGATATCAAACATGTGCTCCCTCAAAATCAGGTTGTACAGCCCAGTAGAATCATCTACCTTGCTGCCACTCACCCAGCCCTTTATGGTGTTGCTGGAGTAGTCTATGAAGTCCACCCAGGTCTGGTTTGTGAGTTTGTTGCTGTCCCTGAACCTCTGCCTGTATCTCTTAGGTGTCAGCCCAAATTTATTAAGAAGAATGACCTTCATGGGGGCATACTTAGTCTGGTCCTCTACGTGTAGTGTCACAAGTGTGTCCCTCCCAACTGTGGGCATTTTCGTCCACAAGCTACCCCCCAGTACTCCTCTTGGACTTTGAGCACCCTCAGAGCCACTTCATAAGCTGAACACCACTTATGTATATCATCTCCCAATAACTGGGCACCAGGTCCTTGGGTTTGCAGACTTTCACCTCTCCATTGGGCACTGCTGGTATGCTGCCACCATTACCGCTGGACTCTACCTGCATAGCTTTAATGTCCAGCTCCTGAGACCTAACTCATAGGCCATTCGCTTTTCCTCCATGGATAGCCCCATTTCTTCCAGAGCTTGCTCTTTCTTCAAATTTAGCAAGCACCAACTTAAGTTTTCTCTCTTCCCTCCTGTCCTCCAACTCCTTTAGGGACAGGCCCTTGGAAGACACATTGCTCCCTGCACGGGGAGGGATTTCCAATCATGGGAGTGGGTTACCCCCCTCCTCAACAGACTGCCTTCCAAGGTTCTCCTGTTGGTCTTGCTCCAATTCCTCCTCATCCAACTCTTCCTTCTCATCATCTGTTGGGGTTTGATGGGCCTATGCCCATGCCCGTAACGCCTTTTGTAGCTCTGCCTTCTTAGTGCTTCTCTTAGCGGGCAGCCCCTTCTCCTGATAAAACTCCTTGAGCTGAGACACTGTGTAGCTCTCCAGGTTGGCCAGCCTAAACTCCATCATTTGTAGGTGAGGTCACAAACACAACAATCCGATAGGGTGAGAGTAAGTTTGGAAAAAGCAAAAAGACCAATCAGGGGGAATTTACTCGAATTGGTCTAAGATATGGGATGGTAGCGTAACCCAACATTTGAAGATTAATATTTAAGCAATACGGTTCACAAGAAACAGAGGAGGTACAAGAAAAAGAAGAAGGGCACAAGTGAAAGACAAAATTAATTTTGGGAGCAGATCGGTATTCAGTTTGAAGAAAATATGGTGCCAAAGCAGATTAGATGTGCACGTCCAAGTTGAAAAGTACCATCAGGTGAGACAGCGTGGCAATTCACAAGTCACACAATCAGTATGATAAAGGTCGCTTTATTAGGACAGGTCCATCAGTTAATCTCTTTACCGTTTACAATGTAACAACCCCGCTTCACTAGTACAATTACAATTATTGAACCTAAACCCAACCTACCTTAATCTCCCAACAACCTTCCACAGAAACACCAACTTTTCAATCTCAACCGTATACATACTTCCAATCACTAGTCACCAATCTTTTCAAACCAGCACAAGCCTTGCCCCTCTTGGACTTTCTTTGTCAATTTTGCCCCTTCTGCTTTCACATCTTTCTCTACTTCACTGCCCACTTCCAAGCTGGGAAAGAACACCCACCCAGCAGTATGCCAGCACCCAGGTCCAAACTGTCTCACAAAGCGACAAACAGGAAAAGTCAAACTTGGTGTTTCCCCATCTCTTTTTATTATTATGTGGCCGCCAGTAGGCAGCAGCTTAAAAACTTCACCTACCGAATAACGTTTCTAACTCCACAACTTTCTTGCTAAAACCTCCCCAATGTCTAAGAGACAGTACTCAATGCCCATAAGGGGTAGGTACAACCCATCTGGCCGAAACAAAATGAAGTCACCTTGTGCAATATCTTTATGCTTCAACACGCCTAAGCCTTGAGGCTCACAAAAAGCACCTCCCTACTTACTGTTTTTCCTGGCCCTTTCAATGGCATCATGTTTACTGCTCCATGTCACACTCTCATCTGCACCAGCTCTGTCCAAAGGACATAAGTTCCAAAAACGCACTTCTTCAACTGTGAGAGATCTGCTTTTATTACTTTCAACAGTGAAAGACCCGATAATTGTACCGAGTCATTCTCACCTAGGTGAATCAGCAACAAATCGAGACAACTACGAGTCTTTGCTAACTCAGCCAGAGTAGCAATTGCCCCATCTCATGTCACCACGGGCCAACAAATTCACTACAAAAGCATCCACTCTCAGACCTAGATATTTTCAGAAAGGCCACATATCAGGGTGTTGAGTGACCAACTTCACCAGAGAATGGCCAATTAGCAAATCAATGCCAATTCACTAGACATGCAACACAACCTGGAACAAATTAAAGAAGAATTTTATTACCTCCAAGAAAATGGTTTCCACCTGTTAACATTTAGCAGTAGTGTGGCCTAAATACACACACAATATAGAAGCCCATCTTCCCAAGTGCATTATCTTGCTCCTGTGAAAATCCAGCCTGTCTGCTTCTGTGGCAGGCCCAATCTCAAATAAATGTGTGTAATCCAGCCTGCCTCTACACCCAATAACGTTTGCCCTTTCCTAAGCACTGCTAGCAACTGCACTGATAACAACTTCTTCCCACCTGGATGGCAAAAATATTATCCTTCCCACTTCTCTCTCTCCCTCTTGAAAGTATTCCAAAACGCCACAGGACACAAAAGGCTTCTTTCACTTTTGTACAGGTGCTCCCACTCCCTTTCTCTTTCTGATCCGTCATGGATCTCTTCCACCAAAGCTTCAGCATCCCATCCTTCACAAACACCTCAATAAACTTAATCCACAGTTGCTGCCTGCAACCCAGTAACTGTGACACCCAAAAGCCACCTAGAAGTAACCAAGTCATGCACAAATTAAACATTGCCAGTTTATATGTCAAAAAACAAAAACTGTTTAAATTGGCCACAAATCTGCACAATATATTTCAGCAGTAATAGGCCTATGAAGGAAACTCCGTCACCCGCTCTCATTCACCAAACCGCTTAAATTCTCCTCCCCAATATCTCTACCATTGGCCCCACCCCACATGATTTTTGTGATTTGGGGTAAATCCGTTCAGACATTTATAAAAAATTAGCATTTAAAGTGGGGCTTGGAATGGTAATGAGGGAGGTTAACCCTCAGAAAAATCGCGGTATTCCCACTGTACCAACATTTTTTAAAATAGTGGCTTCTTATTGACTGCAGGAGCTTTCACTCCCGGTGGCCATTTCGGTACAGCAGATAATGAGTAGAAACCACAGTTCTGAAATTATATTATTGGCTGGTCGCAACATGAAAGAAATGTCGAGGCCGCCATCAGAGGACTCAGTACCTCGGTACCCCAATCCTAAATAAAAGTAAAAACGGGCACATAAGGGGTCATGGTGAGCACATCCTAACCCCCAGGCCTATGTGGGGTGGTCCCAAAGGCTATGCACTGTGACACGGTTGGCCGTCCCTGGGGTTGGGTGCAGGTTGTCCGCAATAGTTTGGCATATGCTCAACTTAGATTATGATTAAAGAAATTAACTAAAAAAACAACAACAAAAAACAAGGGTTAAAGTGATGTTATAGTTAGGAATGATAATAAGATCTTTTCTTAAAAAAAACCCCAGAAATTAATTAAAAAACGAAGGGTTAAAATGAACGTCGTATTTAGGTGTTAAAATGAGATAAGACCTAACGTTTAAAAAATGCTGAAATTCAACAGTTACAGTTTTAAGAACTAACTATAACTTCCCCCTCCCCTCGTCTTGCAGTTCTTATCTCATTTCAACACTTAACGATAACATCACTTTAACTCTTGTTTTTTTCAGTGCAGTTCTGTTTTTATCATAAGCTAAGATCTTATTACCATACCAAACTATAACATCAGTTTAATCTTTGTTTTTTCCAGTGTGTGTGTGTGTGTATATATATATATATATATATATATATATATATACATGTGTATATATATATATATATATATTTATATATATGTGTATATATACGCATATGTATTGTAATGATTGGCATTTTTTGGTCTCAAATTTGAGCCCCCCCTTATTATTTTTTGCGATCTTCTAGTACACATACAAATCAATGACATCAGTCTTTCATTTATTGTATGACTATTGAGAATTCTCGCAACTCTTTTCACTGTGTTTATTGTGTTTGTATGACACTTGTGTTTAAAGTGGTTTGGGCACATAATGTTTTCATGGCTTTGAAAAAGTCCAATCCAGTCGCAACGCGTTAGCCGATTACATTTCTTGTGAAGAGCTGTCCGGAGTGCGGGCGTTTTACTTGCGCTGCCGCGCGGGTACTGTTATACCTTGCTGTGGCCGAAACGCATCATATCGCTTTGTTTGTTTAACAAATAAAGTCTTTATGGTGAAGCACATACCTTGGGAGTCTGTGTCCCGTCTATGTTGGAGTCGCATGTGGGATCGTTCTTGTTTCATATATATATGTATATATATTCACTGAAAAAACCATAGGTTTCAGGGACGTTATAGTTAGAAATTAGCATTTAAAAAACCATAGAAATTGGGCAGCCCCCACCCCGGGCCTATAAAAAAATAATCCCTGGCATCTAGGGTGCTTTCTGTCCCCCCGGGGGGGGCAGAAAGACTGGAATTTTTTGTGGGGGGGAGGGGTGGGGGCATTGGCATGCCCATCTTGGGCAACCCCCACCCCTAAATTCATCGGGGGAAAAAAACCTGGTGTCTAGTGGGCTTTCTGCCCCCCTGGGGGCAGATTGGGGGCTGCTGTCCTGATCAGCCCCCTTTGCGGCGTGGGGGGCATTGGCATGCCCTTATTGGGCAGCCCCCACCCCTAATTATAATGTAAAAAAAAATCCCTGGTATCTAGTGGGCTTTCTGCCCCCTGGGGGGGCAGATTGGGGGCTCCTGCCCCCCAGGGGGGGGCAGAAAGACTGTACCTTTGCGGCGGGGGTGGGGGCATTGGCATGCCCATATTGGACAGCCCCCACCCCTAATTATAATTTTTTTTAAATCCCTGGTATCTAGTGGGCTTTCTGCCCCCCCAGGGGGGCAGAAAGACTGCGATTTTGTGGCCGGGTGGGTGGGGGCATTGGCATGCCCATATTGGGCAGCCCCCACCCCTAATTAAAATATAAACAAAAATCCCTGGTATCTAGTGGGCTTTCTGCCCCCCGGGGGGGGCAGATTGGGGGCTACTGCCCCATCTGCCGGGGGGGGCAGAAAGACTAAATTTGCCCAAATGCATATGGGGGGAGCAAAGGCCCTTGCCCAAGGGGCCGCTCCCCCCTCCCTTGTGTCTAGGGGGTGGATCCCTGCTTGGGGATCGCCCTCCTGGGGCGATCCCCAAGCAGTGATCCACTGGGAGGGTACCATTGGAAAGGGGAGATTCTCCCCTTTCCAATGATACCTCTCCCGTCTTTCTACATGCTCAGGGGGCTGATATAGCCCCCTGAGCACGTAGAAAGTGAAACTGAAAGGAGCCTAAAGGCTCATTTCAGTTGCGGTTTCTGTGAAATGACGTCAGCGCGATGTGCGCGCTGATCGTCAGTTCACAGAAACGGCGGGGGGGCCTCGGGAGCTGGGGAAGCTCCTCCCCAGCTCCCAAGGCTTTTCGGGAGAAAAAGAAATCCTCTGCTGTCTGCAGCAGAGGGATTTCGTGCCCCTGTCCTCATGACGGAATGGCTCCGTTATGAGCACAGGAGCACCAATGGTCATGACGGAACCATTCCGTCATGAGCATCGAAGGGGTTAAAGAAGCCCTGGGGAGGTGGCGGTCCCCGGGGCTGCAGGGGGGCCGCGTGCCCCCCGCATATAATTAGCATAGCCCCAGGATCGAAAAAGGACTCCACTAGAGAGTAATCTACGTAACTTAACATGGCGGCCATCTTGGAGTGGATATAGTTATATTCACGTCTAGTACAATGTGCATCACGGTGAGGGAACATAAACCATATATACTAAATAGATAATATATTAGGAAAACATCACGTGCCCAATATGCAAACTCGTAATTGCATATTGGGCACGTGACGAGATGTCCGCCATGTTAAGTTACGCAGATTACTCTCTAGTGGAGTCCTTTTTCAATTTCATGTATCTTGTATATAGGATACTCTGTATATGCTTTTCACTTTGTGTGATCAAGGCCGCTGGTCGGCCGAAACACGTCACGTATAGATTTATGAATTAATAAATCTATCTGCAGTACCGACATCGCCTGGTTTGTTTTTCTGAGAGCGCGCATACTGCGATACTTTGAGGATTTCACTGCCGGTTGCTCCGCCCGCTTACGCGCCACCTCCCGTGGGTCTCCGTTTCCCGGAAGGAGTTCTTTGTGGTTTTGTATATATATATATATATATATATATATATATATATTTATATTCACTGAAAAAAACCATAGGTTTTAGGGACGTTATAGTTAGTTGGACACTTCACTCATATAAAACCAGAGAAATTCCACCGTTATAGTTAGTTCAGCTAACTATAACTCGCGCACCCGCAATGCACTGCTCATGACGTCACATATTACATCATTCATGACATCACTGATGACATCACTGATGACATCTCAAATGACATCACTGATGACATCATCCCGTGATTGTGTGTTTCTGTAATTCTTAAATATGTTTTATATATATTCCTACGTGTATTGAAGAATGAGTGGGTGTATAAGTGTCTGGATGGAGGATTTAGTAGGAGGGTGACTGGCTGTATAAGTGAGTGATTAAAGGTGTCTTACTGAATGGATGGGTTAGTGACTAAACTGTGTGAATGTCTGTATCAGTCTGTCTGTTGTTGTGCAAGCTGCTGCATGGGTTGGTCAGTAGCTATATGAGTGTCTATATAGGTTATTAATTGGTTGTTTGAGTATTTTTTTGGGGGAGCTTGAGTGTGTGTGTGGGTGGGTCTGAGGTGTGTGACTTTGTGCATAGATGTGTGAGTGGTTGATTCACTGGATGTATGGGTTCAACAGTGCATGTGGAAACACATGTATGGGTGCGTGAGTGTGTGTATCGGTGTGTTGGTAAGTGAATGGATGTGTCAGTGGTACATGTCCAAGTAACTACATATGTAAAAGGCAGTGTATGTGAGAGTTCAAGTATATAAAGGACTCTACATGATAGTTGGTGATTTTGAGACTGGCTGTATAGATGAGTCTGTACTTGTATCACTAATTATATAATAGAGTAAGTATGCGTTAGTATCTGTATGAATAAGTGAGGTGGTGTGTGTATAATTGTATAGGTGAGTAAATGGGACTGTGATAGATTCTTTGCATGACTAAGTAGGTGTGTGAGTAACTGCATGGATGAGTGGCGGTGTAATTGTCTGTATAGGTGTATGAGTGCATATGGTAGTGTTGTATTTATGAGTGACTGCATGTATCAGTGATTGTATGGATGAATGAGTAGATGTGTGTGTAGACCTAGCAATCAGTGAGTGCGTATGTAGTAACTGGTATTGGTGTGTTAACTATTTTGAAAATGGTTGTCTGTATTTTACAGTGGGTGTATTAAAGGTTATATTAGTGTGAGGAGATGCATCAGTTTTTCACGTGGATGATGTCATCAGTGATGTAATCAGTGATGTCATTTGAGATGTCATCAGTGATGTCCTCAGTGATGTCACTGACCATGTCATGAATGATGTAATATGTGGCGTCATGAGCAGTGCATTGTGGGTGCGTGAGTTATAGTTAGCTGAACTAACTATAACGGTGGAATTTCTCTGGTTTTATATGAGTGAAATGTTCAACTAACTATAACGTCCCTAAAACCTATGTTCTTTTTCAGTGAATTTCTAAAGTTTTTTAAATGCTAATTTCTAACTATAACGTCTGTAAAACCTATGGTTTTTTTCTGTGAATTTCAAAGGTTTTATAAATGCTAATTTCTAACTACAATGTCTCTGAAACCTATATTGTTTTTAAGTAAATTTTAAAAAGACGTGCATACTTTTTGTACTGAAAAACTAACTGTAACAGTAGTCTGTCATAAGTTATAATTTAACAATGTTTAAAACTTAATTAGCACTAATTAACATTTAAATGTGGAAAATGTGTCACGCAGCAGCTATGATACTTGACTTCGAACAACAGCGTTCACAGTTCGATTCCCGGCTCCAGCGGCACGTTAGCCCACCACCATGTCACTGTGGGCAACACCTTGCTTAATCTTCCCAACGCCCCCGAGCGCCGGCACACTTTTCCGGGGGAAGCTGTACACTTTACAAATGCTGGCATTTTTTTAATTTAAAACCATAGTGATGAGAAATATTAGCACATATTTTTTTTTTCTATTCTGAACGATATTTTTTTTTATGTCTTCTATTTAGAATTACGGCAATTAATAGATGTTTGTAGTCATGAGAATGGAAATGACACAGTTTGCCGGGTAACAGTTTTTAAGCTCTCCAACGTATGTACATATTAAGGACCTTATACGTGTTAGGATCGAAATCGAAACCTTTACCGCTTCACATTTTGTAACTTTTCCTAACACGTGCACAAGTTAAACAGTGAAAACGTGAGCACGTGTCAACTGTAAAACGTGACATCTAAATGGGCGGAGCTGCATCTTCCTTCCTTAGACTACTTAATAACCAAAAAGTATATAAACCACACCCGTTGTTTGATTAGTTTCGTTTATGCGAGTTATTTACGCGTGTCCATTCTGTGATGCACGTTCCGTTTTCTAGCGTCGGATTCTTGTTTTGCGGCAACAAAACATATTCCAGAGTTGTAAGTTGTTTGATTATGGCATAGTAGATATTTATAATACGTAGCTATTTGTCAATATTTAAAGATTTGTATTTAGAAAAAAGTGTTATTGGTTGTTTTTGCCATTTATATGTAACGTCAGCAGCTTGTTTTCAAAAACAGACAGATACAGCAAACATTGTTCCTTTTCTGGCTCCTTTGAGATCATATAGTGTGACTTTGTATATTATAATATTGACACTGTACTTAACCTCAGAGCTGTTGGTGACCCGTCGGCGCGAAGACTAAAGATTTATATGTAACGTCAGCAGCTTCTAGTTTGTAGTCTATTTCCCCTTGAGATCATATAGTGTGAGTATGTATATTATAATAACCACACATTATGATCTCAGAGGAGATTTGTGACCCATCGGCGCGAAGACTAAAGATTTATATGTAACGTCAGCAGCTTCTGGTTTTTAGTCTATTTCTCCCTTGAGATCATATAGTGTGAGTATGTATATTGTAATATTTACATTTATACTGACCTCAGTGGAGTTTTTTGATATTTCTATTTTTGTCTGTTGCGGTTCCTATTCATCTTCTCCCTATAGAATATATACTACCAGTAGTGTATATTATTATACTACTATCCTATATATTCTCAAAGGAGTACGTGATTTGTTAGCGGAGCAGTGAGCGACCTCTAAGCACTACGACCGAACTTTCCCGAATTCTACAGAATAGAAATTATAAAAAATGATAAAGCGTACATTTCTATGTAATATAAAGTGATTTGTTTTTAAATGTTTTTTACTTGTTATTGTTCTTGTGACCTGAGATGATGTAGTGCGGGAGTGTTTCTTGTAGCACTTCTTTTCTACTTTATCTAAAAGTAGCTCATGCCCTCTTATATTATCAAGAATATGGGGCAACAGTTTTACAAACTATAGCAGAAAAAAAAGGGAGGGTGTGGCCACGCTTAAGGGATATTTTATGAATTGCGTTTTTATTTGTCACCTCTTTGATATATACAGCTTCAGTTTTCGAAGAAAGTTTATTTGTAATTGCTTAATAAAAACTGTTTCAAACCTAGACTGAAATTTTTGCTGCGCAACCACACCTCCCCGTCAGAAAAGTAAACACCACATTCTAAGTAAATAGTGCTACTGGGAAGTATCCCACCCGCAAACTTAATAAAAAGAAGACCGCAACACACTCTGTTATTTTCCCGCCGTGATTTGTACACCCCACGCCAATTATATAAATGGCCCTTAAAATATATAAAAAACAATTTTTACCTTCACAATCCCTGTTCACCACCTTGTGACCACTTTACAGAGTTAATAGTGTTCCTACCCTCCCAGCTACTACTTTGTTTTCCCGTACTCCATTGAAGTGCGTCACAAAACGCTTCACAACAGTGAAACGTTCCCAGCCAATAAAGAGCAAACTTGTACTCGAAACACTTTAGCCAATAAAATGTCCATGGTGTTCCGCACAGGGGGAAGGAATCGCTGCCAACACTTTTTTAATGCTTCACAGCCAATGAACATTAAGCTTGGGAAGGTCCTGCTTGGAACACATTACCCAATCAGATGTCGCTGATGCTCCGCGGAGAGGGAGGGAATGGCTGGCAACACTTCTACTTTCAATGGTTTACAGCCAATGAACATTAAGCTTGGGAACGTCCTGCTTGGAACACGTCAACCAATCAGATGTCCCTGCTACTCCGCGGATGGGGAGGAAATGGCTGGCAACACTTCTACTTTCAATGGTTCGCAGCCAATGAACATTGAGCTCGTTGTTGGAACACCTCAGCCAATTAAACGTTAATTTTCTTCACTGTCCATGATAAAAGTGAACACCGCATTATAAGTAAACATTACTGCGCATTATATTAAAGGAAGGTAAAGGAAGGCTGCAATACGGCGCATTGTTATTTTCCCGATATCATTTCCACAGCCTACTGAACATTGCCGCAATACCGCGCATCGTTGTTTTGCAGACGTGATTTCCACAGCCTCCGCAACATTCACACTACCTGTGTGTGCACCCTACACACTGCTTGCCGCAATACGGCGCATTGTGTTCCCGACGGGATTTCCAGAGCCTACGCAACCTTGCCGCAATACCACGCACCGTTGTTCTGCAGACGTGATTTCCACGGCCTACGCAACATTCAAACTCCCTGCCTCTCCACCGTACAGACTGCTTAAACTAAGACCACAGTATTCCTACTATACCCTCTTATACAATTATTCTCTTATTTTTCCCCCTACGCCTTTCAACTCAGTCACAAAATGGCTGCCAACACTTCCTAGTTTCAACAGTTCGCAGCCAATGAGCCGCACGCTCGTGCTCGCAATGCCTCAGCCAATCAGATGTCAGAATTCTCAAATATCGATATCTGTAAATTTTGATATTTCTCCAAAACTACTGAAAGGACTTACCCCATTTAAACAAAAGCGTGCTTTCTGGACCAAGACCTTTCTCCCTGCCAAATTTGACGTAATTCCGTTCAGCAGTTTGACCTGTAACCTTGTCTAAAGTTGCCTATGGAAATTGCATGGAGTAAACACGTTTTGGGACCCCCCTTTTTTCTCAGCCCCCCCTTGACGAATCACCCCCAAACTTTCAACATAGGAGCTGATCTGAAAAGAGAAGTTTTTGGGAAAATTTCGTAAACATTCGTCAAACGACGCCAAAGTTATAAGCAAATCAAAAACGCTTTTCCTATAGAAACGTGGTCCTAACTATAACTACCTACTGGCGACCGCCAGTAGGTAATATATATATATATATATATATATATATATATATATATATATATATATATATATACAAAACAAAGACTCTCCTTCCAGAGATCCGGGGCCCGTAGAAGGGTGGCGCGATACCGGCGGAGAAAACCGGTAAATCAATATTCATCCAATGCGGGGTTGCCAATCGCGCTCTCGGGTTGTCGCAAAAACCAAGCAGAACTCCAAAGTTAGAAATGGGGGTTTATTAGTGTCATAAACCCTCTGTGACGCATTTCGACTCCGCAGAGTCTTGATCACACAGTGAGGCAACCAAAGAGCAGTAACTTTCATACACTTCCTGTATACAGTAAACACAGAAAACGGACAATTTTGCGTTCATAGCAGTGTGCAAATTACACTTCCTGTATACAATAAACACACAAAACGGACAATTTTGCGTTCATGGCAGTGTGCGTGAATTACATGATCGCCATTTGTAAGTGGTAAAACCGTATTATAACTAGGTCGTAATTAATAATAGCAAAGTACAAAACATGATCAAACACAATGTGTACGAACCATAGAAAAAACGCATAGCAAGCCCACTGATTACGTAAATTGTCAGTCCCGAGAATGGTAATGGAGCATGCTGGTATATATAGTCCAGTAGGAAATTATGAGTTGTCCGGTAGCCTATAAATTACTGGCAGTGTTACTAGATCAAGATTATGATCAGAAAATATGCCAGTAGGGGAAAAGCATAGTGCATGTGGATAATGTTCATTATACTTTTTCTCAGATCAGTGAGAAAAATGCCAGCATGACTGCTTGGTTATAATGTCACAGTACTAGATGATATGCACAACCTGAACGATACAAACGTCTCTGTGCTGATCTATTATCCCCTGATTAGTGGGAAATATACCTGCGTTACCTCAGGGCTCTTGTGTCTCGATTCTGGTAAGATGCACAGCCCGGCCGATACAAGCATCACTGTGTTGTACTGTTTTCGCCAATGTCAGAAAGATAATCTGATGTGTGTATCTAAATCTACTAGGAGTGTATTAATTCCTCCTTATTCCATATGGAGAAAAAAGGGGGGCGGGGGGAAGGCGAGAAGTGTGATCCAGAAACCGCTGCTGCTTGCCTATAGTGTTATTGTGCCCCATCTGCCACACATTCTGTGTACATGAACTACAAAATAGTGAAATAACATGTGTGGTGAAATAAAATGTTAAAAATTAACAATACAAAAGGGTCTTATCTGTGGACATAGTTGCTGCAGAATGGTGTCACGAAGAAAAGGTTAGGGATCCCTCTGTCACAGGCACGAGACATGGTCCCTTCCTTTCCTCCTGTAAAAGATTAAAAAACGAGAGAAAAGAGTGAGAAGAGAGTCATGCACATTTACACTTATGCAAACTGTAGACATAATGCAGTTAACCATGAGACAGTATTATAATACAAAGGTTTAAACAGTCACACCATGTCTCATCTACATTGATTAACCTGGGTAATTCTGCTGTCTAATTGTCTTGTAAGTGTATAGCCATTTCTTCGTCAAGGTTATGCCCTTTCGGGTAACGTGTGGCCATCCCTATAATGTGCCTTGATTCTCGTTGTCTGAGCCTGAGAGTGCGATTGCCGCCTCTCTTATTGCCCAATACCTGTTCTATTGCATAGTACGATAATTTGGCACTGTCTGAGAAATGATGTGACTCAAAATGTCGTGCAATTGGATACTGTTTGTCTCTAGACACAAATAAGAGTGCCATCCATGTTGAGCTAGAAAGGGACAAAGTATTTTGCCATTTCTACATCAAAGTCTTTAAGCCTAGAATTAGCACAGTGCCATCCACACCGAGCTGTAAAATGACAAATGCCTTTTACCACTCCAGGTACAATATTATAGCTTTATATTGGTAAAATACCATTCAAACCAAGCTGGAATTAATAAAAGCATATCCTGACACATGTATCGCTATCATTATAGCTCTTCAGAGAGGTTTCGCTTTGTCTAAACACAAGGCAGCACCCAGTATAAGTCTCTCCAGCATTTACTAAAGACCTTTACATAAGGTTTAGGCTGGGCACCCTCCCTTTAGCCTCCTTCACAGCCAAATGTAAGGGTGTCCTGTGGAGAAGGGGGGAAGTAAACGTTGTCCATCATGGAGAGTGTGTGATGAAACTGATGATCATCTATTGTTTTTCTGCTCTAATTATCTCAAGCAGCATAAGCGTTGGATTGCCCCATTATTCCATTCACTAGGAGTCTGGCAGTACAGGGTTGCCCTGAGAAGCTGTAGGGTTGACAATACCCCTTTTATCGTCTGATCAGTCACCAAGCTTTTAGAGAGTATCTGACCGATTCAGCGTAAAATTTCCTTGCCTTCTGTCCTTACTGACCCAGACCAACTCCAACTTGTTGATGCTTTGGAATTGGGTCTGCCAGATACCAACCAAGTGTAACCCAAGGCTAAGCAGTCAGATACCAGTATTCCCCAGTGAGGCATCTACTCTACGTGTTTTTCGCAGTTTAGTCTATGGTGGTATGGTCACCAATTACCTATTGCTCCACAAAGTATGACCTATTTTAGATCATGCGTAAATTTTATGTGTATTTCTGTTTATGCAAATATTGTTTATTTTACAAAATATTATTTTAAATAATGCTCAAACATATAGTTTTGTTGACCCTCAAGGTATTCGTTGTGTTGTTTTCCATGTGAACTTATTAGCATTTTTTAACAAACTTTTTTAAAATAATTGTGTAGTAGTTGAGTTTATGTATTGTATTATCAACTTGTGACTTTTATGGTCTACTACCGAAATAAAGTATTCAAATCGAAATCGACTAACTCTTAGGTCTCCGGCGATTCTATCCCACTGGGGTACCGCCACAGTCCTAACATATACCACATTGGTTCATAAATTGGGGTGGATCCTTGGCATGGAGAAACTAAGTCTGGTCGCGGAGCATTGCCCAAAGAAATATCAGGAACTCTGGGGCTCTTTTATCTCTCTCCTCTCCAATATACTCACCTCCCTCAAATATCTGAGGGTCCTTTGCTTTCTCCCGGAAATACACTCATGCATCGCCGGTGCGACACATGATGTCACGTAAAGCACTCTCAAAGGGCACAATACATGATTTCACCTTATTTAGATCATCAGGGTCACATCCATTTTTGCCCTTGCTAAACCACGAATGAGTTGGGGGCAAGAGAGGGGGAGGGAGGGGTTCAGTTGAGCTCTTTCTGTTTGTTTGTTTCATGATCTCATGCCAGTAATTTAGCTCTCATTTTAAGCACGGGCCTTTTGGCCCTTAAAATGCCAGCTGTGGGCATTATTGTTGCTTGCACTATGTGTTGAATAATGTTATAATTTCAATAAACAGGTTTGAACCATAAAAATAACCACAAGAAGGCCCTGCACTGCTGCTGAAGAGCATAGATCTCTAGCTAAGAGTGATTTTAGAAACATGATAAGTTCACCTGGGGTCATGGTCTTAATGACCAAGGAGACTTACTGTTTTTGTTTATGTTGCTGGGAGGCTACAGCACTTCCAGCAGCCCCACACAATATTAAAAAAGGATTGGTGGTGCCCCTCCCTACTCTAGGGGCGCCACCAAGCTTAAAAAATTATAAACAAATAAGCCTTTGAAGGGCATTATGAGACGCCCCAAGATAGATCAGTGAATAATAGATGAACGGCACCTGATGCTCATTTATTATTCATTATGGTGGGAGTGAGTGCACAGCTCTCCTCTCCAGAGCCTTTACAGACCCATGGACCCCATTCCCAGGGGCCTTACCTTTTTGATAAGGGGACGGCACATGTGGCCCCCCTCCCCGAGCCACTTGGGACCCAGGGACCACATCCCTTGAGGCCTCGGAGTCCCCATCCCTAGGGGCCTTTGATGGGTGTGTTGGTGCCCATCCAGGGCACCCACAAAGTGCTATGTTGGGGCTGTTGGGGGGGCAAGGCCCCCTCAGCCCTAGCTGTCTTCCCAGTCAGCTGGCAGGAACCAGCACCTTTCCTTTGCTCCTGCCTGGGTGAGAGCAGCATTTTGTTACTGCTACTGTCGGGCAGGAGCAAAGTGGAATTCTCTCCCCTGGAGAGTGTGTGCAGGGTATGCCCCACACTTTTGGGCCAGGAATCACAGTGTCCAGCGAATTTATTTTATTTTTATTTTTTTAAAGTTTTATATAGCGCTGGCTAGACCCAGAGGTATCAGAGCGCTTTACATGAGAAGATAATATAACGCAAACATGGCATACAAATAGATAAAAAGATAAAGAAACAACGTGTGAAATATACAAAAACAGAATAAATATACAGGTGCAAGAGCTATACACTTCAAGTAACTAGGTATATGATGTTCGGGGATGGACAGATAATACTGAACAAAATGTAACATGGTGATTGGGGATCAGGTGCAGGTCACAGGTTAGGACCCCCAATGATAATTGGGCCAGACATGGCGTATAAGTAGATAAAAGATAATGACAACAACATGTGAAATATACAAATCAAGTAGATAAACAAAACAAACAGTTAGATAAATGAATCAAATAGATAAACATGGGCAGGAGCTATACAAATCAAGTAATTAGGCCGATGATGTTCATGAAATGGACAAATATTACTGGACTAATATAACATGGTGAGATTGGAGATCGAGTGCAGGTCACAGGTTAGGATCCCCAATAATAATTGAGGAGGTGGATTTTGAGGTCTTTTTGAAGCTGAAATAGGAGGGGTTGCAGCGCAGGTTTTTTGGGAGGGCATTCCAGATGATAGGGGCATTCCCAGAGAAAGAGCGTGATTGTGTGGATTTCTTTTTATGCAGTGGTGGTATAAGGAGGAGGGAGTTGGTGCTTCTCAGGGGTCGTGTGGTGCCCGCAATGAATGGGGTCCCTGACGGGGACACCTGCAAGTGGAGGGGGGGGCGCATGTCTCCCCTCTTCTTCTGTAAGTAATTTGGCCTAGTGATAAAGTTCCCAGGACCCAAAAGTGATTTGGAGAGGAGGACCGTATGCTTCCTCCCCTTTAATGTGAATTTGACCCCAGGGGATGGGTTCCCCGGGGCCAGAAGTGTCTCAGAGAGGGGAGCTTTATTCACACACCCCTGCCCAAATATGAGAAAATAAAGACCCCCAGATCCAGAACGGTGTTTTTCTTTTTTTCTTTTAAAAGCTGCAATCCCACTGGAGTCCTGCAGTATTGCAGCTTTTAAAACTCAAAACTTATTTTGGCACTGGGAGGGTCCTCCTGGGACCCCCCCCCCCCTCCCACTAGGGCTAGTGGGGCAGGGTATCCCTACCCTGCCCCCTTATATCTATTTTATTGATTAAACTCAGGACAGAAGACTAAGTCCCCGATCCCAGTAATAGGTGCCTACAACATTTTTTCTCATTGTGCAGGAAGCAAATAAGAAAGCTGGCTCCTGTGGGATTCTAACTCCAGTGGGATCAAGTTGGTCCAAGGGACAAAAAGCCCCCTCGGCCAATCAGAATGCTCTATTTTTTTTAATTAGGTTTGAGGGACTGTTGAAAAAATCCCTCAAACCCTACTGTCCAGACATAGAAATATTTTTGATTCTTAATTGTTTTTTAAACTACTGAACGGATGTACACCAAATCACAAAAGCATGTGTTCTGGAGTAAGATACAGCTTCCTAACAAATTTGGTGTAATTCCATTCAGTAGTTTTTCAGTAGTGCTGTTCAAAAAAGTCTATAAAAAATGCATGGGAATTTTGCGTTTCGGTACTCCCTTTTTTTTCTCGGCCCCTGCTTGACAGATCACCCCAAATATTTTCATGAAGAAAGTAGAGAAAAAAGAGCACTTTTTTGGGAAAGTTTTGTCACGACTCGTCAAACGGCTCCAAACTTATTAGCAAACCAAAAAGGCATTTCCTATGGAAACGCAGACCCAACTATAACTCCCCAGTGGCGGCTGTTGAATTGCACTGGTTTTGTACCCAGGAAATCTAAGCCTAACTATAATGTCCTTGTAACTTTTGGTTTTTCAGTGATATCGCTCTCTCTCTCTCTCTCTCTCTCTCTCTCGCTCTCTCGCTCTCTCTCTCTATATATATAAATTGGTGGTAAAATTGTCTTGGAAGCTAATTGTCGTATCACCAGAACCGCCGCTGCCTGATTCTACCCGTCGACCAAGGAAGGTCGTGAGATATTCAAACTCGGGACAGCCTAGTCATTTGTCTGGCTTCCACGGGTACCTCATGGTCTGTTATCCAGCGGCTGTGGCGAGGGGTCAAAAAGGTACAAAGAGCGGGAGTGGAGGGGCTGCATGAACAACATGGCTGATTGCATGCTGCGGACATCCTGATCGATATCAGAGTCAGCCCTAGGGTGACTTTGCTGTAAATAAAATCACGCTTGAAGGAAGTTTGGGCACAACGTGTTGTCTTTGAATGATTGAGACAGCGCTTTTTTCGTTGGATTTATGAGGGTTTGCGACCCTGCCACGGCCCGCCATTGCAAGTGGCGCGGGTTATAGCGCTACTGAACTGTTGGATATATATATATATCCATGGATAGCGGCGGATTGTGAACGAAATAAAAAAATATTGCACGCACTTATGGTGTCTTCTGCAAGGAATTCGACGTGACAGCGTGACAGGATTCGAAATACATATTTATTTATAACCAAAGGTTACAGGGATGTTATAGTTAGGCTCAGATTTCACTTTTACAAAACCAGTGAAATTCAGCAGTTAGTTACCTGAGCTAACTGTAACTGTAAATTATGCCTGCAATGCACTGTTTATGACTTCACATATAATTAGAAACATAAGAGGGTCCCTGAACCTTTGTATCTAAGGAGAAGAAGGCAGGGTACATATGAACAACAACAGGACTTCTCCTTAACATTCAATTACAAATTTGTGAATTCCTCCATCTTCAAAAAATACATTGTCCCACTAACACATACATATTTTTATCTTTTTATTTATCAAAAATATTTATATTTTATTCTCTTTGATTGTACATGTATAAATATGTTCCTTTCCTTTCAGGTTTGTTTACAAAATCTCAACAAGATTAGAGCCCAAAGAACAGTTAAAATACAAATCTCACAATGCACCCAATCACCAATCCAATTAGCTATCATACACAACACACTCATACTTCATAACACTACTAAACTAAACAAATCAAAACATATTATAATTCATTTGATAAATACATAGTAACCAACAATACAAAAAAAGGCGCTGACGCGCGTTTCGGAGTGGGGTGACAAACCCACAGTTCCTTCGTCAGGGCGCAGCAGGTCATTGATTCACAAGGTGAGCAATTGTCATCCATAACATGACTTCACATATTACATCCCTCATGACATGGTCAGTGACATCACTGATAACATCTCAAATTACATCACTGATTAATATTTTTATTTAGGGGAGAGGAGCACCCCTCTGTGGGCTGATTTCATCCCCGGGGACCCCTACCGCCGGGCCCCAGCCTAGCAGTAATACGGAAGGGGGGCTGCGCGGCCCCCTGCCCCTGGCTTGTTTTGGCCCCGGGGTCCTACCTTCTTTTTTTTTACATTTATTTTAGGAAATGGGGGTTTGCGCTGCCCCCATCCCCCAGGGCCCGGCCATGTACAGATGGGGGAGAGGGACTGCACGGCCCCCCTCCCTGGGCCGAATTTGGCCCCAGGGACTCTGGGTCCTGGCCATTGAAAGTGGGAGCCTCCTGCGGGAGCCGGCATTTCTTTGACAGAGAGGAAGCTGCATACAGAGGGACCTGCTAACATGCAGCTTCCTTTGTGTCGAAGCAATTGTGCAAAAGAACAATTGATGGACAGAATGTTGAACAATGTCAAACATTCACCCCAGTACAGAGATCTGGGCCTAAATCCATAGTTTTTTTGCTCCACACGCCATTCCAGCTTAAACCCAACCATATGTAAATCAGTCTTGACCCTGCTCCCCATGGGAACAGTCCCCAAACCGGTACCAGGGTGCTTGTTTCCGGTCCAGGGAGGGCCTGGCCTGGCAGTTCAGGCTAGACTGTTCCCATGAGGAACAGGGTCAAGACTGATTTGCACATGGCTGGATTCAAACTGAGGTAGCATAGTGAGCAAAAGAATGATAGATTAAACCCAGATCTGTGACTTGGGTTGAGTGGTTGAAAAGTTTCAGCACTCCGTCCATCATCTTTTGTGTTTGCTATGTTCGCCCTAAGTAGCCAAGGGTATGCCCAGATGTGCGTCCCTTGCTCGCTGTGCCACTGGATTCAAGCTAGTCTGACTGATGAGGTGTGGAACCCCAAACCGGTACCAGGGTGCTTGTTTCCGGTCCAGAGAGGACCTGGCCTGGCAGTTCGGGCTAGACTGTTCCCATGAGGAGCCCAGGAGGAGGGGTTATGGGGTTTTAAGGAGATATATATATATGTGTATTTACTATATTATATATACATATATATATATATATATAATATACACGCACACACATTTCTATGTATTTATGCTTGTGTAAATATATTAAAAAAATACACACACATATTCACTGAAAAAAACATAGGTTTCAGGGACGTTATAGTTAGTTGGACATTTCACTCGTACAAAACCAGAGAAATTCCACCGTTATAGTTAGTTCAGCTAACTATAACTCGCGCCCCCGCAATGCACTGCTGATGACGTCACATATTACATCATTCATGACATGGTCAGTGACATCACTGATGACATCACTGATGACATCTCAAATGACATCACTGATGACATCATCCAGTGACTGTGTGTTTCTATAAAGTTTAAATATGTTTTATATATATGCCAAGGTGTATTGAAGAATGAGTGGGTGTATAAGTGTCTGTATGGAGGATTTAGTAGGTGCGTGAGTTACTGTATAAGTGAGTGATTAAATGTGTCTTACTGAATGCATGGGTTAGTGACTAAACTGTGTGAATGTCTGTATCAGTCTGTCTGTTGTTGTGTAAGCTGCTGCATGGGTTGGTCAGTAGCTACATGAGTGTCTATATGGGTTATCGATTGGTTGCCTTAGAATTTGTATGGGTGCCTGAGTGTGTGTGTGGGTGGGTGGGAGGTGTGTGACTCTGTGCATAGATGTGTGAGTGGTTGATTCACTGGGTGTATGGGTTCAAGAGTGCATGTGGAAACAGCTGTATGGGTGGGTGAGTGTGTGTATGGGTGTGTTGGTGAGTGAATGGATGTCTCAGCGGTACATGTTGAAGTAACTACATATGTAAAAGGCAGTGTATGTGAGAGTTGGAGTATATAAATGACTATACGTGAGAGTCAGTGATTGTGAGAGTGGCTGTATGGATGAGTGTGTACTTGTATCAGTGATTGTGTAAGAGAGTAAGTATGCGTTAGTATCTGTATGAATAAGTGATGTGGTGTGTGTATAACTGTATAGGTGAGTAAATGGAAGTGTGATTGATTCTTTGCATGACTGACTAGGTGTGTGAGTAACTCTGGATGAGTGGTGGTGTGTGAGTGTCTGTATAGGTGTATGAGTGCATATAATAGTGCTGTATTAATGTGTGACTGCATCTATGAGTGGCTGTATGGGTGAATGAGTGGACGTGTGTGTAGACCTAGGAATCAGTGAGTGGGTATGTAGTAACTGGTATTGGTGTGTCTATGGTTTCGAAAATGGTAGTCTGTATTTTAGAGTGGGTGTATCAAACGTTATATTAGGGTGTGAGGAGGTGCATCAGATTATCACGTGGATGATGTCATCAGTGATGTCATCAGTGATGTCATTTGAGATGTCATCAGTGATGTCACTGACCATGTCATGAATGATGTAATATGTGACGTCATCAGCAGTGCATTGCGGGGGCGCGAGTTATAGTTAGCTGAACTAACTATAACGGTGGAATTTCTCTGGTTTTGTACGAGTGAAATGTCCAACTAACTATAACGTCCCTGAAACCTATGGTTTTTTCAGTGAATTTCTAAGGCTTTTTAAATGCTAATTTCTAACTATAACGTGCCTGAAACCTATGGTTTTTTCAGTGAATTTCAAAGGTTTTTTTAATGCTAATTTTTATCTATAACGTCTCTATTAAGTCCCCTTGAATTCTGAGGGTCCCTGCGGGCCAACTAGCCCACCAGGTACCTCCAGTAAGCGCCACAGAGCTGCGTTGCAGAGTGGTGTACAAAGGGGCGTGGCCTCGGACCACCTCTCTGCAACGCAGCTCTGTGGCACTTACTGGAGGTACCTGGTGGGCTAGTTGGCCCTTAGAGACCCTCAGGATTGAACGCGACTTAATCCCCCAATTTACAATGCGCAAGGGGGCACATTTGCACACTTGTTTTGTTAGGCCCCGCCCCCTCCCTGCACCACTGTGCAAACGCGCCCCGTGGCGCGTTGTAAATTGGGGGATTAATTCCCCATGAGTCCTGAGGGTCCCTGGGGCCCAACTAGCCCACCAGGTACCTCCAGTAAGTGCAGGAAAACAGAAAACAGATGACAGACCAAGGTCCAGCTCAACTAATCCACATGTACAGTCAATTGAAAGATGGTGCATAAACACTTCCTACACCCGTCATCCAAAGGTGCAAATCACAGCCAAAGTTTTTCAAAAAGAAGAACGGAAGGTGCACTCTGCAGGGAAGTCAAACACGTAAGCAATAATTCCAAAAATATTTCCTTTATTCGTTTAATCTTTAAAACTGGCACACAGCCAACGCGTTTCGTTCCCAAAAGTGCCAAAAGGGAACTTCATCAGGGCTCTTCAATATCCAATTAATCCTTAATGAGTTACCAGAAATATTTTGAAAAATAGTAATACCTCAAAGGGCACGATCCGCCCAGGGCAAAGTGTATAAAACTCCAGCACAAATCGATAATTTATGTACAAGAATCGGAATAACTCAAAGCCTTAATGATAAAGAACATAATTCACAAAAGCTGCTCATTTGCAGTAAAAATCTTGGCATATCTCCTCTGAAACATATAAAAGCGAAGCGGCATGATAACCGGCAGAGTTGATCTGTACGGGAATGGCGTAATTTTTTTGGAAAACCTCCAGTAAGTGCCACAAGGCTGCGTTGCAGAGAGGTGGTCCGAGGCCACGCCCCTTTTTACACCTCTCTGCAACGCAGCTCTGTGGCACTTACTGGAGGTACCTGGTGGGCTAGTTGGCCCCCAGAGACCCTCAGGATTGAAGGGGACTTAATCCCCCAAGTTACAACGCGCCAGGGGGTGCGTTTGCACACGTGCCATATCAGGCCCCACCCCCTCCCTGCACCACTGTGCAAACGCGCCCCCTGGTGCATTGTAACTTGAAAGATTAAGTCCCCTTGAATCCTGAGGGTCCCTGGGGGCCAACTATAAAGCATATGCCTTTACCATGCATGCCGATATATTACCTACTGGCGGTCGCCATTAGGTAGTTATAGTTAGGACCTAGTTTCCATAGGAAAAGCGTTTTTTTGTTTTCCCAATAACTTTGGCGCCGTTTGACGAATCTTCACGAAATTCTCAAAACTCGTGGGGCGCTCCGGTCCGCTCCTATCCTGAAAGTTTCGGGGTGATTCGGCAAGCGGGGGCCGAGAAAAAAGGGGGGTCACAAAACGTGTTTTCTCCATGTTAATTCCCATAGGAAATTTTAGACACGGCTACAGCTCGAACTGGTGAACGGAATTACACCAAATTTGGCAAAAAGGTAGCGCTTGGTTCAGAAAGCGACCTTTTTTTTAAATGGTGTAAATCCGTTCAGTAGTTGCGGAGAAATTAAAAAAATAAGAGTAAAAAAATCAATTTTCCATAGGAAACTTTAGACACGGCTACAGCCCGAACTGCTGAACGGAATTACACCAAATTTGGCAAAGAGGTAGTTCTTGGTTCAGAAAGAACCCTTTTTGTTAAATGGTGTAAATCCGTTCAGTAGTTGCTGAGAAAATCAAAAGTAAACCCACATATATATCTATGGCCGCGGTGGATCCGCGCACCCTGAGCGCACCCTCCCGATCACGAGCTGTATGCTAATTGGCTGTCAACACTCCAAACCAGGAAGTGTTGGCAGCCATCTTGTGCCTCGGTAGAACAGAGGCACAAGAAAAGAGAAAAACAAGTGCGCAAAACGCAAAAAGGGGGCAGGGTAGAAACACCCTGACCCCCTAGGCCTGCTCAGGGCCCAAAAATGTTTTTATTTTTTTTAAAAAATCGGCGGGATGCGCTTAGGATGCGCAGATCCCGCCGTGAAAAAAAAAAACGAAGCGCGGACTCCCGCGCTTCGTTGTTATTTGGCCCTTGGGTGGGCCAAGTCCCGGGGGCATGCGGGGTTTATAAAATATTTGTTGGGGGGGGCCTCTGAGGCCCCCCCAAGCCCCGGGGACCGCCACCCCCCGGGGCTTTAAAAAACAAATGGTGCGGGAGGGCACTCGGCCCTCTTGCAGCCCCGGGGACCGCCACCCCCCGGGGCTTCTTTTTTTAAAATTACAATTACCTGTGTGGGGGGGCTCGAGCCCCCCTACACGCCCCAGGGACCGCCACCTCCCCGGGGCACTAAATATTTAAATATGGGGGTTCGTTACGGACCCCCAGAGCCCGGGGACCACCACCTCCCCGGGGCTTTGAGAGATGTTGGGAGGGGGCCGCGCGGCCCCTCCTTGAGCCAGTGATGGCCATGGGGACCACCACCCCCAGGGCTGGCTCCTGCAGTGTCCCGGGGTGCCCACCCCGGGACACTGTACTTTGCTATGGCAGGGCGGGAGCCTCGCGGCTCCCGTCCTGTCATAGCAAACTTGCTTTGAATTTTGGAAGAGAGAGCAGGAAACCTGCTCTCTCTTCCAAAATTCAAAGCAAATTGGGTGTGAGAAGATGCATGAAATTATCACATGGATGATGTCATCAGTGATGTCATTTGAGATGTCATCAGTGATGTCACTGACCATGTCATGAGTGATGTAATATGTGACGTCATCAGCAGTGCATTGCGGGGCGCGAGTTATAGTTAGCTGAACTAACTATAACGGGGAATTTCACGGGTTTTGTACGAGTGCAATGTCCAACTAACTATAACTTTCCCTAAAACCTATGGTTTTTTCAGTGAATTTCTAAGGTTTTTTAAATGCTAATTTCTAACTATAACGTGCCTGAAACCTATGGTTTTTTCAGTGAATTTCAAAGGTTTTTAAATGCTAATTTCTAACTATAACGTGCCTGAAACCTATGGTTTTTAAGTGAATATATATATATATATATGTATATATATATATATATATACATAATATATTTATATATGTACATACATATATTTACATGTAAACATAAAAGTGTTTGTACCTACCTGTACATTTTTTGTAAAGCATATGCCTTTACCATGCATGCCTTTACCACAAAAATGTAAGTATTTTACAGGAAAATATAAAGTCTTTGTGTATACTTACCTGTAAAATATTTATATTTACTGGTGAAAACCTTAGCACGCATATGCCTTTACCATTCATGCTTTTACAATGAAATTCCTTGCAAAGGCATGCATGGTGAAGGTATAATCATTGTAAGAAACATGCGTGGTAAAGGTTATGCATGGTAATGGCATTCGCGTTGTAATGTCCGCGTTGCAACAACATGCGTTAGAAATGAATGCGTGGTTTCATCATACATCTTAAATGTGTGTATATATATATATATATATATATATATGTACATATATTTTTTAAACAAAGTTACGTCGCACTCAGGATTTGCAGGTCAGATTCTTTTATTCATATCACCATCAGGACCCTTATCTGTGAGTCACACCGACGTGTTTCAGCCACAACGGCCTTGCTCACGGTTGGAGGACTTTACCCACAATGCCCTTTTTGTACTAATCCCATCATAGCCCATAATGAGGCAGTCTGGGAATTGTAGTTCCAATCTTATGATCTACATCCTCAATACCACAGATAATAATTTCTTTTCTGTATTTTGTTTCCTAGGGGTACTGCAACATAATAATGTACTAATGCGAAATACAAGGTCATTTCACTTATTGTATCCTGTACAGTGACAGTAATTATCAAACAGTAAGATATACAAAAACTGCCATTTTATACGTTATAAATAACTCTATTAGTACCTAATGCTAAGCAGTGTCCCAGCACCAGGATGGCCAAGTCTGTTCAAACCTGCATGTCTGAGGGTGTCCGAGTGACTCTTAGTATTACAATAACACGAGTGGTCTCATACATACCCAGTGTATCAGTATTTCTACTTGTAATCTAAACATAACAGACAACCCACTATGCACATTTTAAATAAAATGGATGTATAGCTCTAACACAGACTTAGTCAGATTTCTAGCTTTCAATGGCAAGTATAGAAGAGGAGGAAAATCGAAATGACCTTAGCTTTTCATATTAGTATAATACACAGGAAGCATAGCCAAATGGCAAAGCGTAATTCTGGTTAGAAACATGGAATCCTTCTCAAGGATCTTACTCTTTCAAAAACCCAGCTAAGTTGAAAACCGATTGAAAAGTTACAGATGAACATGGAGTTCTTCGTCATTGTTAAGACCTCTCGGGGTCTTGGTTCGTAACTTGATGATATATCTGGATTCTAGTTGCCTAAGTATTTTCTTTCTATCCCCTGCCCTTTCACTCGGTGGGATAGTGTCCAGTCCAAAGAACTCCATGCTTCTCCAATCATCGTTTTGGCATGTCGCCATATGTCTGGCTGTGGCGTAGTTCAGATCCTTATTTTTAATAGCACGGATATGTTCCAGGATCCGTTTCTTAAGCATACAGACAGTTGACCCTATGTATCTCATTCCACAGGCGCACTGGATGACATAGACCACAAACTGTGTGGTACAGGTGATTTTATGCTTGATTTTGATGGTTTTACCTTCATAGTCTTTAAACTCTGTTCTGTTAACTCCAACTTTGCATGCCTTACATGTGTTGCATTTTTTATAGCCAAGCTGTTTATCGTCCAGCCAACATGTTTTGGCTTTGGTTTGATAGTGGCTTTGGATTAAAGTGTCTTGTAATGAATTTACCTTCCTATAAGTCACCTGTGGTCTGTCACTAATTACGTCTCCAATCTCCTGGTCATTTCTCAGGAGATGCCAATATTTTTGCACAATCTGGATAATTCGTGGGCTCTCCTTGCTGTAAGTTAGGATGATTCTTGGCGCCCCACAGTCTGATGCAATAGGCTCTTTCTGTTTTTGTGTTTTTGGGATGAGGGTGTCTGTTCTGGTCACTTTTGCAATTTTTGTAAACTCTTATTTAGATCTCTGGATCTATATCCCCAGTTCTGCAGTCTATGTGCACTTTCCAGAATTTTGGTATTAGCCTCTTCATCTTTTGAACAATTTCTTCTTATCCGTACAAACTCTCCATATGGAATGCTGTCTCTGAGAGACTTCGGATGAAAACTGGTCCCGTGCAGGATACTGTTGGTTGCTGTTTGTTTCCTGAATAACGTAGTTTGAATTTGTCCCTGGTCTATATAGACCGTTGTATCCAGGAAATTAACTGTAGTTCTGCTGGTTGAACAGGTAAAAGCCAGGCCAACATCATTTTGATTCAGTTTCTTGAAATAGGACATAAATTCCTCTTTCTCACCATTCCAAATAATAAATAAATCATCGATGTAGCGTAGCCACAATATAACCTTGTCCAGCTCATCTTGATTTTCCGGCCCCCAGGTAATCTCCTTCTCCCACCACCCCATGGTGAGATTGGCGTAGTTCGGTGAGAAGGAAAAGCCCATGGCAGTCCCGCAATGTTGTTTGAATAGTTCATGATCAAACAGGAACATGTTGTTATTAAGACATAGCTCAATCATCGTAAGCAGCATGGCTGAATGTTGTAAGTCCTTTATGTTACGTTGTTTAAGGAAATACGCACATGCCTGCAGTCCGATCTTATGTTGAATAGATGTATACAAAGATACAACATCGATTGTGGCCATGATGTAGTTGGCATTCCAAATAGTATTGTCCAGAATTTGTAAGAAATCGTCAGTATCTTTCAAGTACGAACTGAGATTTTGGACCATCGGTGCCAGGTAGTAGTCCACATATATGGACACATTCTCATATAGTGAGTCACATGTGGATACAATGGGGCGTCCTGGAGGATTGACTGAGGTTTTGTGAATCTTTGGAAGGAAATAGATTGTTGGTATGGTGGGATGTTCCTTCCGTAAGAATTCTGTTTCACTTAACAGACCCCCATCTCTCCAGACTACAAGACTCTTTTCCAATTCCATCATCATCCCATTAATCGGATTGTCTTGTAGTTTGTGGTATTTGGTAGTGTCTCTTAGCTGTTAGCATCTCCTGAGCAATGACCAGGAGATTGGAGACGTAATTGGTGACAGACCACAGGTGACTTATAGGAAGGTATCTTCATTACAAGACACTTTAATCCAAAGTCACTATCAAACCAAAGCCAAAACATGTTGTCTGGACGATAAACAGCTTGGCTATAAAAAATGCAACAAATGTAAGGCATGCAAAGTTGGAGTTAACAGAACAGAGTTTAAAGACTATGAAGGTAAAACCATCAAAATCAAGCATAAAATCACCCGTACCACACAGTTTGTGGTCTATGTCATCCAGTGCGCCTGTGGAATGAGATACATAGGGTCAACTGTCTGTTGACCATGGCGGCGGCTTTGATGAAGGCTATACAACCGGTGAGCGAGCGAGACAATGTTGCAGCTTTCCCTCCTCCTGAAGCTCAGAGTGAGGATGAAATGAGCGCTGTGAATGCTGTGCCGATACAAGGTAACGCGCTAATCTTGCAATCTGGATTTGGTTCAAAGGGAGTAAATATGGTTGTTGATAAGGCAGTAAGCAACACTGAAATGCCGAATCCCTCTAGCGCTTCAACTATGCCTCGATCTGAAATAACTGTTGTCTCCAGTATAGTTAGTGGCTCCAAAAGTGATCTAGCAGCGACATCTAGTGGACTCAGTGCTGTGAACTCTGCAATACAGATGATAGACACTACTCAAGCAGGGGCTATATCGATATATGGAAAAAATGTGCTCAACGGTACTAAGGGAATAAATGCACAAGGCGAAGAGGATCCTGTTAATGAGGGGGATGGAGCTTCTGCTGGCGCAACAGTGAAGAAGCCAGAACACCATGCTTTGGACCGTGATACTCATCTAACTAAAAACGATCCCGCTGACAAATCTAAGCTGCTTACTTCTCTCCCTACTTACACTCTGTCAGATACTCCGGCTATACTTAATGGGAACTTTAAAGATAAACAGATAGCAGCAGCTAGTGCTCTTAATAAGGGGGCAAAACCAAAGAAGAAACAGAAGGCTAAAGAGCACCTCATAACGAATTCCTACATGGCTAAATCACAAGACCATGGCGGGCGTACTAGTAAGGTTAACCCGCTTAGAAAATGGGTCACGGCCAAGGCCAAGGGAGAGGTTAAGGCCATTATATCAAGATTGTCTGGTTCGTCATCGAGCAATGATCTGCAAACATCTGCTATCACTAGCCCTGACTACGTCGCTTCTGCTTCTCAATCCTGTGAAGCCCCTGGTGGCTCTCACGTGGTGGATGACGAGGAAAGTATTGTGGTAGATCTTTCCTTTGCTACATCTGCTACTCCTACCAAGGATGTAGTGTCTGTATCTACTACAGATCAGGAGCCCTCGCTATCTACTATTTTTCAAGCACTTCATGAAGAGAGAATTGAGATGCAAAGTAGCTTTAATCAAGCCAGAATAGATAGTGGTCTGATACAACAAGGTCTGTCTGAGGTCTTGACCAAAGTAGCTGGACTAACACAAGAAATGGCAGAGCTACAGCAGCGTCTATCTAATACGGAGGATATTGCAGCAATAACGGCAAAGACAACAGAAATGCATGATGGCCAACTCTCGATTCTAAAAAATAAAATCGAAGACCTTGAGAATAGGCAACGTAGGAACAACTTAAGAATCTTTGGTATTCCTGAGGAAAAGGAGGGTACTGACCCCCGGGCCTATATAGTTCAGCTGTTTCAAAAGTCATTTCCAAACCTCTCTGACTGGGATTGGGATTCTCAGATTCAGCGGGCTCATAGGCTTCCTTTATTTTTAAATCAAGAGTCACGAGCTAGTCGGAAACATTCTCGACCTATGATCATCTACTTTGGTAATTTTTTCTAAGACTAGCAGTTTTTTTTAGAGCCCGTCCAGGTACAACTAGCGCACTTCCATTCTCTGCCCGATCAGACCTGTGCAAAGAAACAATGGAGCGGCGCTGGAAGTTGCGCCAACTTGACGGCGCACAAGCATTTCTTCAAGAGCCAGCTCGACTCAAGGTCATGCGTGGGGGTCATACTTGGATTTTTCATACAGCAAGTGAGGCACAGCAGACTCTTAACTCTTAGAGGTCATCGGAGAAGGAGAAGGATGCTACCTAAAGGGGGAAAAAAGGAAAAAAAGAAGAATTTGAATATATTTAATGGATTTTTCTGATCTCATCTTGGGCTATTTAGCGCTATGATTGAATTTATTTGTCTAAAATTTTCCCTCTCTTCCCCCCCCTTTTTTTTTTTTTCTCCTTTACTCTTATAGGGTTATTTTTGGACCTCCTCTCTTTGTAAAAGATTTAGATTTTTCTTCTCTGTTTTCTTTTTTTTTTGGCGGCGTTTAAGATATGCGGGGAGCACTCGGAGGTTGCACAGGTTCTCTAGTGGCTGTCAGGTCCATCGACAGCCTGGTTGGGGTGATTTCTTCTCTAGGTAACGGGTTGGGGTGGGTGGGCTCCTTTCTGGGAGGGCTGTGTTGGGGTGTGTTCTGGGTTGATTGGGACAAGGGGTTAAAATAAAAACATCAAAAGGAGTGAACAGAAAAATTATTTTGGATATAAGCAAAGGTATGCTTAGCAGTACAACTAGATTAGGGTCCTACTTCTTTTTTATAATGTTTATTTTTGCTTGTCTGGGCATAATTGAAAATATGGTAAGTGGACAGAGACATGGTATGGGAATGGGGCTCCTAGGCTACTGTATGAAATTTGTATTATATAAATGGGGTTAATAAAGTGCATATGTTGGAATGTGTCTGGTTTAAACTCCGTTAGCAAATGACAGATGGTACGTGAAGAATTGAGAAACTATAAACCTCATATTGTTGCTCTTGTTGAGACACATCTGGCATACAAAGATCGAAATTTGTTAAAACAATTGGGCTATAAGATAATCGAGTGTACTTCCCAGACGGTCTCTATCAGAGGGGTTGCTATTCTAATTGATAAAAAGCTCGACTACACTTTGCTCAGAGCCTCACATGATAATCGAGGCACATGGTTAATTGTACAGTTACTTATTAAGGATCATAAATTTGTATTATGCACTTTGTATGGCCCAAACTCAGATGAGCCGCTTATATTTGAGACACTGTCACTTGATCTCCTTGATTGGCAGGGAGACCTAATTATCATGGGAGATTTTAATTGTATTATGAATTCAAAATTAGACTCCACCCATCAAGGTGCCTCGGCTAGAATGATGAAAGTAAGGGCTGCTAGCATGGAAATGGCTCGACTGCATGGTCTTAAGGATGCATGGCGGTCAATGTATCCTTTGCAACCTGGATATACCTATTATAGCGCACCCCATCGGCAGTACTCAAGAATTGATATGTTTTTGGTTAATAATACAATTTTGAATATAGCCAAATGTGAAATATGCCCTAAGATAGTATCAGATCATAACCCTATATTGCTGTCACTCACCCTTGGCCCTTGTAATAAACAAACACGCCAGTTTTCTTTTCCGCGCTATTTGTTGAAGGATATTGAGTTCTTATCATGTACGAAGAATAGCATCAGAAATTTCATCATAGATAATGAAGATTCTGCTTCCCTCTTTTCTATCTGGGATTCACTTAAACCTATATAAGAGGTGTTACCCAGTAATATGTTTTTACACAAAATGGTAGTAAGAATCTGGCAACTAAAGCTACTAGGGAAGCTATTCGACAACTAGAAATTGTACATGCCAATGAAATTAGACAGGGACTTATTCCACAGTCGACTACGTCAGCATATTCGCAAACATATTTACTTTTAATTGAGAAATGTGTCGCGCTAGGACGGTCTCTGAAGGATAAGACGGCGGCTAGTTATAACAAAAACCAGGCCTTACAATATGAGTATGGAGAACAAATAGGCAAAGTACTTGCGCATCAACTCTCTGACAAAAGGGCGGAACGAGAAATAAAGGGTATAAAAGGAGATGGGGGATACTTTATACACAGCCTGAGAAGATAATAGAATTTTTTGTTTGCTTTTATAAGGAATTATTTAGTTGCCCTAATGCTTTTGAGGAAAAAGACTTCCTGGAGTATATAGATAAGGGTAATTTTCATGACTCCATTCAAAGACTTGAAGCAGAACAGGTAAATTCCCTTAATATAGACATTACGGCTGAAGAAATAGCTGAAGCTATAGGGGCTCTTCCCTCTGGGAAAACAGCTGGTGAAGATACTATACCGTTAAAATTCTATAAAGCATTTAAGGCAAGTCTAATCCCTTTGATGGGCAGAATCATGAACTATGTTAGTGTGAGTGGGACGGAACCTAGTTCTTGGGATACGACAAATATTGTCTTTTTAAAAAACCAAAAAAAAAAACAAAGGAAGAATGTGGGTCTTACCGCCCTATTTCACTTATAAACGCTGATGCAAAATCTTTTGCAAAAATACTGGCAATACGTCTTGCACCTTATATGGCACAATTTGTATCTAATGAACAGCATGGCTTTATACCCGGCAGGGACACTACTGCACACGTCAATACTACTTTGGTTGCTTTTGATGTTGCGTCTAAGCTGAACTTGGATATAGGGATGGTCATGCTGGACGCAGAAAAAGCATTTGACCGTGTAACATGGGACTGACTCTGGGCCATACTTACTGAGTATAACATACACAGTCGTTTTTATGGATGGATTAGAGCTTTATATAAACGCCCAAGCGCTAAACTAATCTACTTACATTACCAGTCTGCTTCTTTTAAGATACTTAGGGGCACCCGGCAAGGTTGCCCTCTTTCCCCTCTACTCTTCGCTTTATACAAAGAGCCTTTCATAAGATCATTGCTTACTAACTTATCCATCCCATCAATTTTCTAGGGTTCTAATGAGCTAAAAATAACGGCTTATGCTGAAGATATAGCCGTCTTCTCCACAGATCCAGTTAAAGCTATGGAGGCAATTCAGATTGAGGCTAAGACTTTTGGGAATTTTTCGGGCTATAAATTGAATGTAAATAAGACACAGACTATCCTCAACTATCAAACCAGTAGGGAGGTTATTGGGGTTTGCTCACTGGCAACTTATTTAGGCATACAGGTTACTTCAGATTTAGGCCAGGTCATAAAACTGAATTATGATCCTGTGTTGAAACTTATGATTTCTAAAATGGAGAACTGGCATAAATTGCCTATTAGTATCTTAGGACGTTGTAATATCATTAAAATGATTGTCCTACCCAAATTTCTTTACCTATTTAGAGCAATACCATTGCGAGTCCCGAACTATTTTTTTTTAAAACTCGAGGGGGCTACTTGTAGTTTTATATGGGGATATAAACAACCACGACGCGCTTTAAGATACCTAAAACTCCCCTATAAAAACGGAGGATTTCAATTACCTGACTTTAAAACTTATTTTTTGGCCTCTTTTGCACGACGTCTGTGTGATCTTCTTTCCCCTGGCATACAGCATTGCTGCTATAGCCTGGCTATTGGCAGTGATACTAGAATGTTTTTATACCGGATCAATGATCCGAATTATTATAAAAGAGTACGGTTTAAGACTCTTAAGGATATAGTATATATATGGCGTGAGATCACTATTAAATGCTCTTTACCATTGATGCATTCTAGTTTACCATTATGAAGTAACCCCATGCTACCGGAAATATTTCACGATATCCAGGCTAAATCATGGGAAAGATATGGCATTAGTCAACTTAGGCATCTGTATAATATTAATGGGTTTCGCACGTTTGAAGATTTGCAAACGCTATTTGGAATCCCCAAGAATATGTTTTACAAATATCTACAACTTAGAGATTGTTTATGGGGGTGCAGAGATATACGAAAACCCAGTCGTTCTGATATATTGGCCTATTTGCACTCTGATGCAAAACTGACAATTAGTAAGACCTATCAGTTATTCTCTCAATATTGGGAGAATGATGGTTTAAAGCTGGCAGCCAAATTGAGTGAGCAACTGGGTCAAGATATTAGCTCTGGGGATATTGAAGATGCGCTAGAGATTTTAGGCGGGGCGGTACACTCTACTAATTTAAAGTTGCAACAGTTTAAAGCTGTATGCATGTTATATTATACTCCAAAACGAATTGCCAGCTGGGCATCTGCTAATGGTACAAACCTGAGTGATAAGTGTAAGTGTGCAAAATGCGGATTGATTGTTGCAGATAGCTTGCACATGTTTGTTACCTGCCCTGATTTGACAGCTTTTTGGAAAGATGTTATGTATATAACAGGAGACCGTCTAAAGGTTAATATACTATTTACGGAAAAAGAGTGTATGCTCGGCTATAAGACAGAGTTAGACCTTGGATTAAGATCTTTTATATCTGTCCTCATAGTAACAGCGCGATTATGCATTGCTCGGAGTTGGATCTCCAAAATACCGCCCAGGGCTATGGAATGGTGGGCAATGTTAAGGGAAATATTTGAAAGAGAAATGGCTATAGCTAAGAGCAGGGGTATTCGCTCTGGGAAGAAGCTCTATCGAATTTGGGGGCCCATGTTAAATCTAGGGTTATAAAATATAAAATGTCAGGCATTAATGAGATACTTCATTATTTCTATTTTTTTCTGTATTGCTTTGGATGTATGGACTCTTCTTACTGATATATGTTTTGAATAATATTATTATTGATGTTTGGTTGATATGTTCGCTCCTGGAGACAAAATAAAAATGTATTTAAAAAAAAAAGGGTCAGCTGTATGTATGCTTAAGAAACGGATCCTGGAACATATTCGTGCTATTAAAAATAAGGATCTGAACTACGCCACAGCCAGACATATGGCGACATGCCAAAGCAATGATTGGAGAAGCATGGAGTTCTTTGGACTGGACACTATCCCACCGAGTGAAAGGGCAGGGGATAGAAAGAAAATACTTAGGCAATTAGAGTCCAGATATATCATCAAGTTACGAACCAAGACCCCGAGAGGTCTTAACAATGACGAAGAACTCCATGTTCATCTGTAACTTTTCAATCGGTTTTCAACTTAGCTGGGTTTTTGAAAGAGTAAGATCCTTGAGTAGGATTCCATGTTTCTAACCAGAATTACGCTTTGCCATTTGGCTATGCTTCCTGTGTATTATACTAATATGAAAAGCTAAGGTCATTTCGATTTTCCTCCTCTTCTATACTTGCAATTGAAAGCTGGAAATCTGACCAAGTCTATTTTAGAGCTATACATCCATTTTATTTAAAATGTGCATAGTGGAGTTGCCTGTTACGTTTAGATTACAAGTAGGAATACTGATACACTGGGTATGTATGAGACCACTCGTGTTATTGTAATACTAAGAGTCACTCGGACACCTTCAGACATGCAGGTTTGGACAGACTTGGCCATCCTGGTGCTGGGACACTGCTTAGCATTAGGTACTAATAGAGTTATTTATAACGTATAAAATGGCAGTTTTTGTATATCTTACTGTTTGATAATTACTGTCACTGTACAGGATACAATAAGTGAAATGACCTTGTATTTCGCATTAGTACATTATTATGTTGCAGTACCCCTAGGAAACAAAATACAAAAAAGAAATTATTATCTGTGGTATTGAGGATGTAGATCATAAGATTGGAACCACAATTCCCAGACTGCCTCATTATGGGCTATGATGGGATTAGTACAAAAAGGGCATTGTGGATAAAGTCCTCCAACCGTGAGCAAGGCCATTGTGGCTGAAACGCGTCGGTGTGACTCACAGATAAGGGTCCTGATGGTGATATGAATAAAAGAATCTGATCTGCAAATCCTGAGTGCGGCGTAACTTTGTTTAAACAATTAATTTGGGCCACGGATTCGGCCCCACGTACGCACCCGCTATCGAGCGCTCTGGCTGTGGATCCAATTGGTAAAAAAAATAAAAATATGTACATATATATATATTTTAAAAAACGCAACTCCTCTCGGCAAGGAAAATGCACACTCCGAAATGCTTGCACCGTTGAATTTATTATAATCACCACGGAAAGTATCAGGCACGGCACACAAAACTCCCAATGCATTTCTGCAATCACAGGTCGGTAGCTGCCGCCCTCTTACTGATTTAAAAAGGAAATGTGCTGTTTTGCAACATAGAACAAGCATTGGCAAAGTCAATAGGTCTCCCCAATGCCCGAGTTATTGGCCTTGTCAATGTGAATGTCTTTTACATTCAACGGCAGATGTGTTGCTAAACAGCATGACTAAAAGACATTTACATTGACAAGGCCAATAGCTCGGGCATTGCCGAGATCGGTTGGCTTTACCATTGCTTGTTCGGTGCTGATGGGGTCTTGCTGAACAAATGTGGAAGTGATAGTGAGAAAGAGTTGAGGAGCTTTGAAGTGAAGCAAGGATGAAATGAAATGAAATGAAATTTGTACTTGTAAAGCGCACTTATACCCCCAAAGGGGTGTCCCGGCGCTGTACGCATACCGCTGTGGAACCCTTCCTGGCTTTTCCCTGTGAAATGTCCACTCCTGGGCACCCCCAAGGTGAAGCCAGGCATCCCAGCGCTGTTGGGGCCGTTGTGGAGATTAAGCAAGCTATTGCCCAGAGTTGCAGAGTGGGACCCATGATTAGAATAGGCACCGAGGCGAGAATTATCAGGTCCGAGGAAATTGAGCCCAAGACCCGCCGAGGCGGGAATTGAACCCTGGTCCCGGACCAGATCTCTGCATCAGGGTCTGCCGCTCTAACCATTGAGCCACACTTCTCCACCACGCTCACGAATTCTACATGAGGATTGCACTCGAGAAAATCAAGGATGTGGTGTAAGGCCAGAGCTGCTGACATGGAAACTGTGGTACCAGGTTCGAACCCTGGGGTAAGCTGAACAATTTGTGATTCTGGGCAAATTACTTACGCTTCTCCCTGCCTACGACTATAAAAGTGTCATTGTGTAATATAACTGGTGAGCACTGAAAGCGCTCTAATACCATTGGCTGATGTTAGTGCTATGGCAAGATGGAGGAAGGAACAAGCGCTCCTATACCTTCGGATCGTGCATAAAAAAAAACCATTAGCGATGAGGGAGGTAGTGGGGGGACGGGTCAAGCAGGGAAGCAGGAGGGGATGGGGAGATGGGCAAGCATGAACAGGAAAAAAAACCCTAATTGAAGCAGGATCAGTGTCAATAGTTAATGTGTAATTGTGCAATGTAACTGGTGAGCACTTAAAGCGCTCCAATGCCATTGGCTTCTCTTTGCGCTATGGCAAGACAAAGGACGGGGTGAGCTCCAATAGCATCAAAATATACAAAAATAATAAACAAGAGCTGTTCGTGTTTTAACAACTTTTTGAGAAACATTTGTTTATGTACATGCGCATGGATTTTAGTGGTATATGTGTGTGTACAAGGGAGATAGCCTGAAAACACAATCACTTCTATGGAGGGCTTGAAAAAAAAACACGGGAGCAGTGTAAGGAGACATATACTTGGTCCATGCGCTATGGGAGGGCCAAACACAAGAAGAGGACATGACGCCCGCATGCCATGATGAATTGCATCAAAGAAAATGAGAGCAACGCTGAAGTTTACTAATGGTAGGAGATGTGCGACCTGTAAGCCCACAGATAGAACACAACAGGTCTCTTCGAGACATCGCGTGCACTGTTTAACCGAGACCTAAAAAGGGCTTGCAGAACCAACATACATCACAATTGACATGGTTGCCATTTTAAGACGGTGTTCAGTACCTTTACAGTGCGGAAATACATTTCAAAATAGCCAGTATGTGACACATAAATCTGCGCAAATAGTGGCAGAGTAATCCAACTGATACAACATTGTTCATTGCTAACGTGATACATCACATGCCACTGTATATACATGTTGACCCCATTGGCCGTACTTCATAATAGCCGTTAGTCCTCCTCAAGTACTGTATTCACAGTCAGAACATACAAATAAAGCATGGCAGACGCTTGCTGTGTAGTTGCAGCAATCAATGCATAGGTAAAAATGACACAGTACTAGAGTCATTATATACACCTGTGTATTGTGTGCATCGCACGTTAATACTAAGGTGTGTGCCACTTTTGAAAGAGCCCCAGTGGGCTAAAACATACTGACATAGTGTTATAAATAAGGTTAGTACTCTCTGGAATACCATTACTGTATCCAGCGTAGGCTGCATGTTCCAAATTATGTGTTGTCTGTCTGCAATTCTATTGCTCAGATATTAAATAGTGGGAATACTGAGCCACCGGCATTGATGAGAGATTCGCCTAAACCTAGATGTGCTTTGTATCTTAAATCAAAAATATATTCATGAGCAGATGCCATAATCAAACAGAGGATACAAAAAACAAAAGCAAAATAAATGAGGAGTAGATTACATTTATCTCCAGCCCGTAGGAAGGTAGTCCAACACCTACCTTACATTCAAATCCACACTCTGTTTGAATACCATTACTGTATCAGGCCCCAGTGGGCAAGTTGCTCAATTCCAAATACCATACTAAATGATAAGTGGTCGTAGTGATCTCAATCCAAAACTAAGGTCCATTGTGTCACTTCACCAAAATAAATAATCATGATGGCTTCAAATCACCCAGAGTCTCCTAGGTCCAATGATACAGCAACACTGCACTTGAGGTGCTTCTTCCCCGAAATGTACTGTTTTTGCTCTAGCTCTGTAGATATGAATTTGCAGCACAGAATAGAGAAAAGTGAGAGAAAACAAAAGAGGGAAACAAGATAGAAAAGAAAAGAACAACATGTGAACATTAAAATTACTTAAAAAATTAACAAATCTAGCAGTTCCAGACTATTCAGATTGTTCATAAATAATCAAGGGCAATAGATCATGTCCATACTAATGTGTCACAACTGAGTATATGCAACAACATAGGCACTTAGCCCAAATCTACATTAATCTCCTCATCAATGTTGAGACCCATCGGTATCTTAGTGTTCAAATTAAGGATATAGCTTGACTCTAGTCTTCTTAGAGCCATTTTCCTATCAACTCCTCTGACTGTGTGGTTGATCCTATCAGTAGCAAAAAAAAGCTCAATAGACTAGTATCACTGTTATGGAACTAGGCAAAGTTCCTAGCTACAGGATAGTGTCTGTCTTCATGAGTGATTGCCCTTAGGCCTTCTAGTACCCTTTTCTTTATACCGGGTGGATTGTGCTCCCAATATACCATTTTCCAAATGGACACATGCGTACGTACACAGTAAAGTCAGAATTGCATTTCAAGTATTTCTTTATGTTACATACCTTACCCATAAGGAATTTGGTGGTATCCCCACTGTTCCTGTAGGCTTTGCACTTTCTACATATGAAGAAACTACATTTCTTGTTGGACAGCCAAGGGGATTTGCTGTGAATGGCACTCTTACTTAGTCTCTCTTTCAAACTGATACCCTGTCTGTATGTTATCATTGGGGTAATCAGGGAGTATGCTTGTCGGAGCTGGCATTTTCTGGTTGGCTGGGCCGAAGCCCTAACCAGGCAGAACCTACCACTCCTGTCAGGGGTGGGTGATGACACTCACTGTTTAACCTGTTCTCACCCTTGGGTAGCTTGGCACTGAGCAGTCAGGCATATCACAGAGGCAATGTGTAAAGCATTGACACAGCACTCACAATAAATACACTGAGCGTCACAAAAGAGACTTTACACGTGATGTATGTAAATAACGTTTGTATTCAACGCACACAATAATCAACACAACATGAACATCATGTATTTCTGGGCATAAATCACACTTGGAAATATTACTAGCATTACTGGGTCCAGCTGTGTTCAAATGACATCAGTGGTATGCCCACTTGGGAAAGATTCTATTCTACACCCCCATGCACCCTTATGTGCTGCAAAACATTGTCAGACCAAGGCCCTCCCCGGCAATTCTTATAATTCAATACGACACAGTTATAGGGTGCACTCCAGGTCAAAACATTATCAGAAATATGTACATACAAAGATTAATAACACTTTTAAGCAGCACCGTGGGCCGAGGCTGCACAGGTAAAACTAATGGCAAGAAATCAACATGTAAAGCAACATCATCAGTGTCAGTGTCGTTAATCACCGGCAGTCCACAGACTGTCATTCACTAAGTACCGATATGCGGTGCAACGGATATCAGGCAGGTCCGTACGGAATGCATTCGCACACATACACACCCAGCACCGTAATGTGGTCCACTTAATACCCGGCAGATCAATTGATGGCACACTGCAGACCCTGTGACCCAAGCCTCCCTCCACCCTCCAACTCACTCCGACAACCGTTTGCCCATTGATTGGAGATAACCAGCACTCCCGCTGGATACTAGGCCGGACGTGGCCGAAGTCACACTTAGGGTCCCAGGGAAGAATGTGGGGGTAGGTAACAGGACTAATCAGGAGGAGGTCCTCAAATGGGGCTTTGGCCACCACTTGGGAAGTTCACTCACAGGATGTGGAGCAGAAGTGGGCTGAGGGCAATAGTCGGTCACTCAAAAGGGTTCCACAAGGACTTCCAGCACCAGACCAGTTCTGCAAGCACAAGGGGGTCAGTCAGTCTCTTGAGGCGCTTCAGATCGTTTTCAGAAGTGTTCTTTTAATCTCATCAGTCACTCTCTATACCCTGGCACGATCTGGGCAATAATACCTGACAGCACGATGTCATCGGTGCCGGGGTGGTGATAGGGCAGTTGGTCTGCCACACTGAGGGCCCAAAAGGGAACAATCGATGAATGGGGAATGTAGCAGGGGAGCCTCTCAGAAGAAAGCGCCCCCCGTCAGGCACACGTCAAACACAGTAGTACCCAGGCAATCCGGGCACAACGTCTGGTGTGCGGTGATATGAGCCGCAGCAGACAATTCCGGTCTCACACGCTGAAGAGTTGCAAACCTAGTACCTCCCTGGAAATGAGGCACAACTCTGGTGCACGTTGATACGGGTCGCACCAGACAATAACAGTAACACACACCGAAGAGATGCAAATTCCATACCACCCGGGAGATGAGGCTCAGCACCTAGTGCACATTGATACTTGGCGCACCAGGTAATTCTGGTCACACACATAGACGCAAGTTCAGCAGTGCCACACGAGATAGAATGATGTACTACTACGGGTACGCTCCCACCTCCAAGGGTCGCAAACTGTGAATCGGACATGGCACGCAAAAAGCATGCAGTCGGCATGTTGCACGAGAGAGATGCGGCACGATCGATGTTGCGGCCATGCTGGATTCCGCAATCGGTGATTCCGCTAACCACCAACAAGACGCTTATGCGTGTTGAGGTCCCCACAATGCGGGGGCCACACTCCGAAGATGCGGGCAATGCTCTAGGGGCGCCGCACAAGGAAATCCGGTCTCCTGTTACAATTATTAGTATCACGCTCATGCCGTTCTACCAGTTGGGATCCAGCAGATGATGCGGGCACCTAAGGGGGCACCACTCCCCAGGTGTCACAAGAAGATGGTGTGGGTCCCTTGCGGGAGGTCTTTGATTTCTCTGAGACCTCCACAGGAGAACAGGGGGCAAGCCAACAAGCCCTTGGAGAGCATACTTCAGGGTGCCACACAGCAGCAGGTAATCAGACCAGGCCAGCACTATTCAGGAAGGGCATGCAGTCCCTTTCAATGGCAGTAATCCTGCTTGTGCACGACAGATTACTCTAGCAGTGTGAACCACGCAGTTCCAGGTTCTCTGGTCTCACATCCCCACAAGTGTATCTCTGCCCTGCTGAAGTATGGCACATGTAGTGTGCCTTTGAAGTTGGGGGTCTTCAGAGGGTCTCCCTTTGAGCCACAGATATCTCCCCTAAATTTGCGTCCTGTCTGCCATGAGGCAGTGGAATGCAGATATTAATCTTTAGTTGGGCCATGATCTGGCTTCCAGAGGCCAAGTGTCAAAATCTCTCCTTCCGATCTATCCAGCCAGGCTCTCAAATGACAGAGGTCTATCGTTACAGTTGCATGCCCAAGGTTTATAGCTGTCGCTGGGGAATTCACAGATGTGCACCCCCAGCCTCCATTATGGACTGGACGCCAGCTAAACGTCACACAAAGAGTTTTAGTGCAGAGAAATGCCCACTTTCTAGAAGTGGCATTCTAAGCTCGTAATGACAAAACCACCTGTACCACAGGAAAGAGTTTGTTGTTGGGAATCCAATGAGAGGAAACATTATGAGACTGCTCCACTGCAAGCCACTATTGCAGCCTGAAGTCATTTCAACCATTCCCCCATGTTAACCTATGGGAAGAGCAAATCTTAAAGGGAGTGACAACACACATGGGTATTCTTCACTACCTGGAAAGGGTACACACATGTGTACCTGACCTTGCCTTTCACCTACCACGTGATTCACCACTTAGGACTTAACCTAAGGGTGCTCTAGTGTAGTGAAAGGTCCCCTCAGGATGAGTTAGTGAATTTGCAAAGCCAACCTGAGCACTTGCGTATACACAGACCTGCAATGGTAGGCTGGACACATGTTTAAAACACCATAAGTGCCAGTAAGCATACACAGGCCTGCAATGGCAGACCTGAAACATTTTTAAAAACGTCAGGTAAGCACCACTAATTAACATGTGTAGAAAGGGTGCATGCACTTTCACACTGCAGTTACAGTGGGAAAGGGCCCAGGTCCCAGGTCCCTAAGGCCACAAACAGAGAATCAGCAACACCCTGGTGGTGTTCCACGGGGAGAGCCGACCTTCTAGGTAGGGAAAACCCATGTGGGGGTTCTTCACTACCTGGGCATGGAGCACCCATGTGTACCTGCCCTGCTTTCACCTAGCACCTGCTTCGCACCTCAGGGCTTACCATAGGGGTGCTCTAGTGGTGGTGGAAGGCCCACTCAGGGTTGGCTAATGAGTGAGAAATGCCAACCTGATCACAAGCGCAACTGTGCCCCCAGAGGCCTGCAATGGCAGGCCTGATACATGTTTGACAGGCTATTCTGGTGGGTGGCACACTCAGTTCTGCTTCCCACTACTAGCCAGTGCTATACCCCAGGGTAAGTGGTGGACCTTTTTACAGCGCAGTCACAGGTACAACACCTAAACCAATCAAGTAAGCACCACTTCTGAGCAATTCTGTTAAGACTTTCCTCACTCTGAGGAATCTGCCAATTCTTACCCAGAATCTCTCTGACATCCCTAGAGCAGTTGTTGAATGTTGTAATAAACCTAATGTTCCTGTTTTCCTTTTAATTCTCAATGTATCTTCCAGAGATAAGCAGTTCCTGTCTAGGCATTTTCCTTGCCGTGGAAACGCAGACCCAACTATAACTACCCAGTGGCAAGATTTATACATATACACACACATATATATATATATATATATATATTTATATATATATATACATATTTATATATATATATGTATATATATATATATATCCAAGTATTACCGTTTCTCTCCACCACAATCCTTGGTAAAAACGGGTACGGACCACAAAGTTCGGTGCTCATAAATATTTAATAGTGCAAGTCGCCATGACGCGTTTCAGCCCTTCCTCGGGCCTTGATCACATGACGTTATAAATATATATATCTTCACCCCGTCACTCCTCGATATCCACAAAGACGGAGACGGACCACAATTTTCGTGTTGAAAAATCTTCTTTATTTGCGGTTCTGCATCGGTCTGACGCGTTTCGGCTGTAAAGCCTTGGTCCCCAACGAGCTGGCCATGCCCCGGGGGATGGGATCCCCGCGGCAGTATCGGACTAGGGAGGGGGGCTGCTTTCGCCCCCACCCCACCACAAAAAAAAAATGTTGAAGGCCTGCCCTGGGGTATGGGGTCCACAGGGCCAAGATCGGCCTCGGGAGGGGGGCCACGTGGCCCCCTCCTATTCATTTAAAAATAAATTAATGGGCATGCCCCGGGGGATGGGGTCCCCTGGGCCGAAAATGGCCAGGCAGGGGGGCCATTCAGCCCCACTCCCTTTGGAATGTTAAAAAAATAAAAATAAAGGCCGGGTCCCGGGAGATGGCGCCCCGGGGCCAATTATTTTTTTTAAAAACAACGCAACTCGTGGGAGGCCTTGCCCCCTTTCTCCACTACTCTGCAAATGCACCTCCTGGCATGCTCCTGGTTGGGGGATGAAGTCCAATTGGGTGCTAAGGGTCCTTAGGGGCCAAGAAGACCTCCTGTTACCTACAGCAAGCCCCAAAGACGTGTTTGCAGAGTGGTGGAGAAAGGGGGCTTGGCCTCTGACCACCTCTCAGCAGTCCAGCTGTGTGGGCCTTACTGGAGGTAACAGGAGGGCTAGTTGGCCCCGAAGGACCCTCGAGCCAAGGGGGCTTCATCCCCCCAAATGGTAGCGCACCTCGATGCGCGTTTGCAGAGTGGTGGAGAAAGGGGGCGTGGCCTGCTGTCAGAACTCAGCAATCCTGCTGTATTGGACTTACTGGAGGTAATAGGAGGGGTAGGTGGCCCCCAAGGAACCTCAATAGCCAAGTGGACTTCATCCCCCTACTGGTAGTGCGCCAGGAGGCGAGTTTGCAGAGTGGTGGAGAAAGGGGGCATGGCCTGCTATCAGATCTCAGCTATCCTGTTATATGGGACTTACTGGAGGTAATAGGAGGGTAGTCGGCCCCCAAGGAAGTCCTTGGGGCCAACTACCCCTCCTGTTACCTCCAGTAAGTTCCACACAGCAGGATTGATGAGAAGTTGTCAGAGGCACGCTCCTTTCTCCACCACTCTGCAAACGTGCTTCCTGGCACACTACTAGTTGGGAGATAGAAAGAGACAAAGTCTTTTGCTATTTGTAGGAAGCTGGCTCTGTATATACTATACCAAAGTGAGGTATAGTGTGCACAAAGTCCAGTGGAACCCCAAAGTTAGGCAGAGGTAAAGTTAGATAGCACCTCACTGTCTATTTGTGGTAGTGTGGTCGAGCAGTAAGGCAGTATCAGAGGACAGTGTTAAGCATTTGTTGTACCCACTCAATCAGCAAATGATTTCACACACTCAAAGACTGAACTTCAGACCAATTGGTTTTATATAAAAATATTCTTTTAGTTATTTTATTTTCTAGAACTAAGCAAGCCTGGCACAGGTAAGTTGATAAATACTTTACAGTAAATATACAGTTTGAAATGCAATTGTAAATGTACTTTGAAATGGTTACAGTTTGAATTACTGGTAATGCAATACTGTGAAATGTTGTACATATACTTTGTATTGACTTTGCAATGAAAATTACAGGTAAGTTACTTTTACGTTACTTTTGAGATTACTTTTTAGATTACTTTTTCTACTCAGTGTGATATGCTTAGATATCACACTGGGACATTTCCTAGAGAAAAGGTAAGTAAAATCAGTTTTGCACAATTGTTATTTTTCAGGCTTCTATACAAATCAACTCCACACTTGGAACATTTTTCAGAGAAAAACAGTCAATAGGTTCCTATGGAGAGAAATGAAGTTAATGGTTACCAGGTAAGTAATCGGTCTTTGGAGTTGAGCTTCTGGGGCTAGAACAAGGGTTCCCCCAGGGTCAAGGATGCACTCTCGTTACACCCTCAGCGGCACTAGGGCGGCCGGGTGCAGAGTGCTGAGGCCCAATGTTATCCAATGGGGGATAGGGGTCCTCCGGTTGGTGGCTGCTGGCAAGCAGGCCACTGGGTTGTGGGAGCAAAGCTCCTGGACTTTAGCTCAGGGCAAATGGGGAAACAAATTAGCACCAAAGGTGCACCCTCAGCGGCACTAGGGCGGCCGGGTGCAGGGTGCTGTTTTGACGTCGGGCGCCCTGTTGGTTTCAATGGGAAACCTCTGGTTCGCAAAGGCACTGCAGGCTCGGGGACGAAGGTCTTCTGGGTGCGACCACCACTTCGAGAGGTATGTTGGGAAGTTAGGGGTTGGCTAGGCACCGTTGGTGTTTGCCCACTCGAGCTCGGGCCGTGGACGGCGGGTGCAGAGTGGGGCGGATCTGCGGTGTCCGGCCGGAGTCAGATGTTGCAGATGAACAAATCCGGTGTTCACAGGAGATAGAGTCTTTGTAGTTGAAGGCAGGTAGGTCCTCCGGGGTTTTCGAGGTTGCTGGCTGCAGGACACACCAGGATTTCACAGGAGCAGGTTCGAGGGGGAGACAGGCCAGTAGGGCTGGGGCCAAGTCAGTAGGCGTCTTCCTCTTGTTAGCTGCTGCATGGCTGTTCGGTCCTTCTTCTTCTTCTTGCAGGTTCTTGTCTGAGGAAGCAAGGTTCCAGGGTGCCCCTAAATACTAGATTTAGGGGCATTACAGGTAGGTAAAAGGCAGGGACCAATGGGTCCCTTCCCTGGGGTGGGTACACCCCCTATTATGCCACCCTCCAGTGGGAGGGGGGCATGAGCCTGTCCCTGGTTGGCTGAGTCCTCCCATCTTGAAGATGGCGTGGACTGAGAGTTGTGCTTCACCTCGCCTCCCCCACCTGAGGGGTGGAGTTGGCAGAGGTGGGCACACCTCTCTTCCTCACTTGTTTTTCCCGCTGGTTCTCCTGCCCAAAGTGGGGGTCAGAACCAGTGGGGACCAGTTGCTGAGAGCAGCAAGTGGCCTGGGGAAGCTCACAAAGGCGGCAAGCCTTTGAAGCTTCCCCTTCGTGAACCCTGCCCATCCTGGGGGAGGAGGCTTGGCACCTCGTCCCAGGATGTGCATTGTTTCAGGCCCCAGAGAGCAGCAGGCTCTCGACCCAGGGGTCCAGAAACATGTCTGGTGGTGGCAGCTGAAAGCAGCTGAAAGCAGCCACTCAGCCTGGACACTAGAGGTGGGTTAGTTTTCAGGGGGCATCTCTAGGATGCCCTCTGTGTGCATTTTTCATTAAATCCCACACTGGCATCAGTGTGGGTTTAATGTGCTGAGAAGTTTGATACCAAACTTCTCAGTTTTCAGTGTAGCCATTAGGGTGCTGTGGAGTTTGTAATGACAAACTCCCAGCACCATATACTCTTAATGGCAGCACTGCACTTACAATGTCTAAGAATGGACTTAGACACTGTAGGGGTACAGAGCTCATGCACCTGTACCCTCACCACTGGTATAGTGCACCCAGCTAGAGGGGTGACTGATCTATACCAGGGCAGTGGGTTGTAGGCATGGCACACAGAGGTGTGTGCCATGTCGACTCTTCACTTTCTTCTGCACCAAAACACGCAGCCTGCAAAGGCAGTGTGTGTGTGTAAGGGTACAGGACCTCTGAGGGTGGCACAATCAGTGCTGCAGCCCTTAGAGGCCTTCTCTGGTCACAGTGCCCTGGGTACCTGTGGTACCATTTACCAGGGGCTGACCTGTGGCCAGAGATGCCAATTGGGTTTAGGCTTCAATGCAGTTTTAGGGAAAGAACATAGGCCCTGGGTACCTGATTAGCAGGAGCGCAGGGCACACTCAGTCAAAGCACATCAGCAATTCAGCAAAAAGCAGGGGCAACCATGCAGAAAGAGGGCACTTTCTCACACTATTTCTTTGCTGTAGAAATGGCAAAAGACTTTGTCCCTTTCTATCTCGGTGTGGATGGCACTGGGCTAATCCTTCGCTTAAAGACTTTGATAGAAAAGCAGACATTTGAGGTGAGCAAATTTAGAGTGTCGCTGGTGTTGAGAGTGCTCTATATTGGAGCTGCTTTCCACCTAAACTTGAGAACTACCCAGAGTCCTCTGCTTCTTTTTTGCATAATTCATGCGTTACTTTATGCCTGAAAGGGTTTTATTTTGATATATATACATATATGTGTGTGTGTATATATATGTGTATGTGTGTATATATATATGTATATATATGTGTATGTGTATATATATATATATATATATATATTCACCGAAAAAACCATAGGTTTCAGGGACGTTATAGTTAGAAATTAGCATTTAAAAACCTTAGAAATTCACTGAAAAAACCATAGGTTTCAGGGACGTTATAGTTAGTTGGACATTTCACTTGTATAAAACCAGAGAAATTCGGCTGTTATAGTTAGTAGAGCTAACTATAACTCGCGCCCCCGCAATGCACTGCTGATGACTTGACATATTACATCACTCATGACATGCTCAGTGACATCACTCATGACATCACTGATGACATAATCCAGTGACTGAGTGTTTCTAAAAAGTTCAAGAATGTTATATCTATATATGCCAAGGTATATTGAAGAATGATTGGTTGTCTGAGAACCTGTATGGGTGCCCGAGTGTCTGTGTGGGTGCTGGGGTGTGTGACTCCCTGCATGGATGTGTGAGTGGGTTATTCACTGGGTGTATGCGTTTATGAGTGCGTGTGTTAGGAAGTGTATGGGTGAGTGAGTGTACGTATAGCTGTGTTGGTGAGTGAATGGATGTTTTAGTGGTATATGTGTAAGTAACTACATATGTGAAAGGCAGTATTTGTGAGTGTTGGAGTATATAAGTGAGTATATGTGACAGTGAGTGATTGTGACAGTGGCTGCATGGATAAGTGTGTGCTTATGTCAGTAATTGTTGAAGACAATACGTATCTGTATGAATAAGTGACGTGGTGTGTGTATAACTGTATAGGTGAGTAAATGGCAGTGTAATTAATTCTTTGGGTGACTGACTAGGTTTTTGAGTAACTCTTTGGGTGAGTGGCAGTGTGTGAGTGTCTATTTGGGTGTATGAGTGGATATATCAGTGGCTGTATTGATGAATGACTGCGTGTATGAGTGACTGTATGGGTTAGTGGGTGGATGTGTGTGTAGACGTATGAATCACTGAGCGGGTATGTACTAACTGCTATTGGTGTGTCTATGGTTTCGATATTGGTAGTCTGTATTTTAGAGTGGGTACAAGAAAGGTTTTATTAGGTTGTGAGGAGATGCATCAGATGAACACGTGGATGATGTCATCAGTGATGTCATTTGAGATGTCATCGGAGGATGAAGTCCACTTGTGTCCTGAGGTCCTCAGGACACAAGAGGACCTCATCGCCCCAGCAGCAGTGTGCCAAGAGGCGCATTTGCAGAGTGTTGTAAAAAGGGGCGTGGCCTCGGACCACCTCTCTGCAATCCAGCTCTGTGGCGCTTACTGGAGGTACCTGGTGGGCTAATTGGCCCCCAGGGACCCTCAGTATTCAAGGGGAATTAATTCCCCAACTTACAACGTGCCAGGGGGCGCGTTTGCAGAGTGGTGCAAGGAGGGGGCGGGGCCTCCAGCGAGATGCGGGCTTTTTAAAAAATATTTTTTTTAAGAAGGGGGCTGTGTGGCCCCCCCTTCTTTTAGCATTTTTGGGGCCCTGGGGACCCCATCCCCCAGGGCCTGACCCCTTTTATAAAAAAAAAAAATGGGAAGGGGGCCGCGTGGCCCCCCTCCCGAGACAAATTTCGGCCCTGGGGACCCCATCCCCCATGGCCGGCCTTTCCGTTTTTTTAATTTTTTTTATTTTAACTAATGGGGAGGGGGGCCACGTGGCCCCCCTCCCGGGCCACTTCTGGCCCCGGGGACCCCATGCCCCGGGGCCTGGCCTCACCGTTGGAGACCGTGGGGGGAGCCCCAATGCCCCCACGGTCCCAGCCGGCTCCCCGCCTCCTGCGGGAGCCGGCATTCCTTTTGCACAAGGGGAGCTGCTGACATGCAGCTCCCCTTGTGCAAAAGCAATCTGCTTTGGGTTTTGGACGCAAGAGCAGGTTTGCTGCTCTCACGTCCAAAAACTAAAGCAGAGTTTGCTATGACAGGGCGGGAGCCGTGCTCCCGCCCTTCCTTAGCAAACAGCAATATCCCAGAAGTGGGCACCCCGGGACATTGCAGGAACCGGCCCTGGGGGGTGGCGGTCCCCAGGGCCATCAAGGGCTCCTGGAGGGGGGCCACCTCCCCGGGGCTAATTTTCATATAATGGGGAGCCTCGCCATGCCATAACAAACACTACTCTGCTTCATACAAATGCTCTAGCTTCCACGAATCGGAGCACAATTGCTTTTGGACAGAGGGAGATGCATGTTTGCAGCTGTCTTTGTCCAAAAGCAATGCCAGCTCCCACAGGAGGTGGGGAGCTGGTAGGGACCGCGGGGGCCTTGAGGCTCCCCCGTGGTCCCCAACGAGCTGGCCATGCCCCGGGAGATGGGATCCCCGGGGCAGTATCGGACTAGGGAGGGGGGCTGCTTTGGCCCCCATCCCACCCCTAAAAAAAATGTTGAAGGCCTGACCTGGGGGATGGGGTCCACAGGGCCGAGATTGGCCTCGGGAGGGGGGCCACGTGGCCCCCTCCTATTCATTTAAAAAAAAAAATTATGGGCTTCCTCCGAGGGATGGGGTCCCCTGGGCCGAAAATGGCCCGGCAGGGGGGCCAATCAGCCCCACTCCCTTTGGAATGTTAAAAAAATAAAAATAAAGGCCAGGTCCCGGGAGATGGCGCCCCGGGGCCAATTAATTTTTTTTTAAAAAACGCAACTCGTGGGAGGCCTCGCCCCCTTTCTCCACTACTCTGCAAATGCGCCTCCTGGCGTACTCCTGGTTGGGGGATGAAGTCCCCCTGGGCTGCTAAGGGTCCTTAGGGGCCAAGAAGACCTCCTGTTACCTCCAGTAAGCCCCAAAGACGTGTTTGCAGAGTGGTGGAGAAAGGGGGCGTGGCCTCTGACCACCTCTCAGCAGTCCAGCTGTGTGGGCCTTACTGGAGGTAACAGGAGGGCTAGTTGGCCCCCAAGGACCCTCGAGCCAAGGGGGCTTCATCCCCCCAAATGGTAGCGCACCTCGATGCGCGTTTGCAGAGTGGTGGAGAAAGGGGGCGTGGCCTGCTGTCAGAACTCAGCAATCCTGCTGTATTGGACTTACTGGAGGTAATAGGAGGGGTAGGTGGCCCCCAAGGAACCTCAATAGCCAAGTGGACTTCATCCCCCTACTGGTAGTGCGCCAGGAGGCGAGTTTGCAGAGTGGTGGAGAAAGGGGGCATGGCCTGCTATCAGATCTCAGCTATCCTGTTATATGGGACTTACTGGAGGTAATAGGAGGGGTAGTTGGCCCCCAAGGAAGTCCTTGGGGGCCAACTACCCCTCCTGTTACCTCCAGTAAGTTCCACACAGCAGGATTGATGAGAAGTTGTCAGAGGCACGCTCCCTTTCTCCACCACTCTGCAAACGTGCTTCCTGGCACACTACTAGTTGGGAGATAGAAAGAGACAAAGTCTTTTGCTATTTGTAGGAAGCTGGCTCTGTATATACTATACCAAAGTGAGGTATAGTGTGCACAAAGTCCAGTGGAACCCCAAAGGTAGGCAGAGGTAAAGTTAGATAGCACCTCACTGTCTATTTGTGGTAGTGTGGTCGAGCAGTAAGGCAGTATCAGAGGACAGTGTTAAGCATTTGTTGTACCCACTCAATCAGCAAATGATTTCACACACTCAAAGACTGAACTTCAGACCAATTGGTTTTATATAAAAATATTCTTTTAGTTATTTTATTTTCTAGAACTAAGCAAGCCTGGCACAGGTAAGTTGATAAATACTTTACAGTAAATATACAGTTTGAAATGCAATTGTAAATGTACTTTGAAATGGTTACAGTTTGAATTACTGGTAATGCAATACTGTGAAATGTTGTACATATACTTTGTATTGACTTTGCAATGAAAATTACAGGTAAGTTACTTTTACGTTACTTTTGAGATTACTTTTTAGATTACTTTTTCTACTCAGTGTGATATGCTTAGATATCACACTGGGACATTTCCTAGAGAAAAGGTAAGTAAAATCAGTTTTGCACAATTGTTATTTTTCAGGTTTCCATACAAATCAACTCCACACTTAGAACATTTTTCAGAGAAAAACAGTCAATAGGTTCCTATGGAGAGAAATGAAGTTAATGGTTACCAGGTAAGTAATCGGTCTTTGGAGTTGAGCTTCTGGGACTAGAACAACGGTTCCCCCAGGGTCAAGGATGCACTCTTGTTACACCCTCAGCGGCACTAGGGCGGCCGGGTGCAGAGTGCTGAGGCCCAATGTTATCCAATGGGGGATAGGGGTCCTCCGGTTGGTGGCTGCCGGCAAGCAGGCCACTGGGTTGTGGGAGCAAAGCTCCTGGACTTTAGCTCAGGGCAAATGGGGAAACAAATTAGCACCAAAGGTGCACCCTCAGCGGCACTAGGGCGGCCGGGTGCAGGGTGCTGTTTCGACGTCGGGCGCCCTGTTGGTTTCAATGGGAAACCTCCGGTTCGCAAAGGCAATGCAGGCTCGGGGACGAAGGTCTTCTGGGTGCGACCACCACTTCGAGAGTTAAGTTGGGAAGTTAGGGGTTGGCTAGGCACCGTTGGTTTGGGCAAACAAGGCCGTGGGGTGTCGGGGGCAGGGGTGCCTTTTGGGGTCGGATCTTCTTACCAGCTCCTGGTCGCGGTTAGGGGGGCCTTCTGGATTTAGGCTGCAGGCGTTGGCTGGAGGCTTGAGGCAGGTCAGGGGTCGCCGGATCTCGGGTCAGGATTGCCGGGGTGACCTCCTCGTGGTGTTTGCCCACTCGAGCTCGGGCCGTGGACGGCCCGTGCAGAGTGGGGCGGATCTGCGGTGTCTGGCCGGAGCCAGAGGTTGTAGATGAACAAATCCGGTGCTCACAGGAGACAGAGTCTTTGTAGTTAAAGGCAGGCAGGTCCTCCAGGGTTTTCGAGGTTGCTGGCTGCAGGACACACCAGGATTTCACAGGAGCAGGTTCGAGGGGGAGACAGGCCGGTAGGACTGGGGCCAAGTCAGTGGGCATCTTCTTCTTGTTAGCTGCTGCATGGCTGTTCGGTCCTTCTTCTTCTTGCAGGTTCTTGTCTGAGGAAGCAAGGTTCCGGGGTGCCCCTAAATACTAGATTTAGGGGCGTTATAGGTAGGTAAAAGGCAGGGACCAATGGGTCCCTTCCCTGGGGTGGGTACACCCCCTACTATGCCACCCTCCAGTGGGAGGGGGACATGAGCCTGTCCCTGGTTGGCTGAGTCCCCCCATCTTCAAGATGGCGCGGACTGAGAGTTGTGCTTCAGCTCGCCTCCCCCACCTGAGGGGTGGAGTTGGCAGAGGTGGGCACACCTCTCTTCCTCACTTGTTTTTCCTGCCGGTTCTCCCGCCCAAAGTGGGGGTCAGAACCAGTGGGGACCAGTTGCTGAGAGCAGCAAGTGGCCTGGGTAAGCTCACAAAGGCGGCAAGCCTTTCAAGCTTCCCCTTCGTGAACCCTGCCCATCCTGGGGAAGGAGGCTTGGCACCTCGTCCCAGGATGTGCATTGTTTCAGGCCCCAGAGAGCAGCAGGCTCTCGACCCAGGGGTCCAGAAACATGTCTGGTGGTGGCAGCTGAAAGCAGCCACTCAGCCTGGACACTAGAGGTGGGTTAGTTTTCAGGGGGCATCTCTAAGATGCCCTCTGTGTGCATTTTTCATTAAATCCCACACTGGCATCAGTGTGGGTTTAATGTGCTGAGAAGTTTGGTACCAAACTTCTCAGTTTTCAGTGTAGCAATTCTGGTGCTGTGGAGTTTGTAATGACAAACTCCCAGCACCATATACTCTTAATGGCAGCACTGCACTTACAATGTCTAAGAATGGACTTAGACACTGTAGGGGTACAGAGCTCATGCACCTGTACCCTCACCACTGGTATAGTGCACCCAGCTAGAGGGGTGACTGATCTATACCAGGGCAGTGGGTTGTAGGCATGGCACACAGAGGTGTGTGCCATGTCGACTCTTCACTTTGTTCTGCACCAAAACACGCAGCCTGCAAAGGCAGTGTGTGTGTGTAAGGGTACAGGACCTCTGAGGGTGGCACAATCAGTGCTGCAGCCCTTAGAGGCCTTCTCTGGTCACAGTGCCCTGGGTACTTGTGGTACCATTTACCAGGGGCTGACCTGTGGCCAGAGATGCCAATTGGGTTTAGGCTTCAATGCAGTTTTAGGGAAAGAACATAGGACCTGGGTACCTGATTAGCAGGAGCCCAGGGCACACTCAGTCAAAGCACATCAGCAATTCAGCAAAAAGCGGGGGCAACCATGCAGAAAGAGGGCACTTTCTCACACTATTTCTTTGCTGTAGAAATGGCAAAAGACTTTGTCCCTTTCTATCTCGGTGTGGATGGCACTGG